>CAUYRH010038396.1:0-17811 GCA_963574655.1 Perodicticus potto | reverse complement strand
AGCCTATCTTGACCTGATTAATAAAACCTAAAGTAAATCTATATCTTTATCCTTCTCCTGACCAGTAAATCCAGTCACTACCCTTTCTATATAGGGTGGCCATAAAGTTCATGTGCAAATTAAAATAGTAAACTGTATTATATGCTACTTCACTTCCTCCTTCCCTGAGTATTTAAACACTTGTATTAGTTTCTTTTTTTTAAATAATTATTTATTTATTTATTTTATTTTTATTTTTTTTTATTTTTTTGAGACAGAGCCTCAAGCCGTCACCCTGGATAGAGTGCTGTGGCATCACAGCTCACAGCAACCTCCAATTCCTGGGGTCAAGCGAGTCTCCTGCCTCTGCCTTCCAAGTAGCTGGGACCACAGGTGCCCACCACAACGCCCAGCCATTTTTTGGTTGCAGCCGTCATTGTTGTTTGGTGGGCCTGGGCTGGATCCGAACCCGCCAGATCAGGTGTACGTGGCTGGCACCTTAGCCACAGGCGCCAAGTCACACTTGTATTAGTTTCTTTTTTCTTTTTCTTTTTTTAATTAGGTTTCCACTTTTTGCCTTCACAGATTTAAAAGGCTTAAAATTTAATAACAGTAACAATGTTTAAGATAAGGACTAGAAACAAAAACCACATAAAGAACGAACAAAGATAAATACATTCAGAAAAGAAAACAGATGATTACTGCATTGAAATATTAAGCAATATTAATAATAATAATGCCAAGAAAGTAATGTTCACAATGTCAAATAAGAGTATGTCTATTATAGAAGGCTTTGACTCTGAGGCTCGGTATGGAGTCATCAGTTAACTTCTTATTTTTACTTGTATTAGTTTATTTTGAAAATTTCCAATATTTCTTTATGTTCATTCAAGTAAATAAGAATATATAATATTTTATCCTCTTGATTTCATAAAAGAATAATTACGTTACTAGTCTGCACCTTCCTTTTGTTACTTAAAATAGTCCTGAAGATCTTTCAGGACAAGAAAAGCTTCCTAATTTTTTTTACAGCTGTATTGTGTTCCATTGTATGAATATAGCATTGTTTATTTAACTTGCTTCCAAGAAAAAAAATACCTGTTTCTCATCATTCATTCTCATGAATGCTTTGGTTGTTTCCAACCTTTTTCTGTTGTACACAATGGTGCATTGATGAATTACTCTGTATATACATTATTTTGTCAGTGTACGGGGAAATATATAAAATTTCCAGAAGTGAAAATGCCAGGTTAAATGGTAAATGCATTGTAAATTTGGAAAATAGTTCCTTTGCCTTCCCTTATTGTGGTGTCATTTTTTACTCTCATTGGCAATGTTTGAGATTACCCAATTCCCCTTAGCCTGCTGACAGAATATGCTGTTCAGTTTTTAAATTTTTCCTGATTTAATATATATGTCTGTACAGTTTTTTTTCTTTTTTCTTTTTTTTTTTTTGAGACAGAGCCTCAATCTGTCACCCTGGATAGAGTGCCCTGGCATCACAGCTCATGGGAACCTGTAATTCCTGGGCTCAAGTGAGTCTCCTGCCTCTGCCTCCCCAAGTAGCTGGGACCACAGGCGCCCGCCACAACGCCCGGCTATTTTTTGGTTGCAGCCGTCATTGTTGTTTGGCGGGCCCGGGCTGGATTTGAACCCGCCAGCTCAGGTGTATGTGGCTGGCGCATAAGCCCGCTGAGCCACAGGCGCCGAGCCTGTACAGTTTCAATTTATTTTTTTCTTATTATGAGTGAAGTTTACTTTCTTTTCATATGCATATAAGCCATTTGTGTATCTTTTTCTGTGAACTTTATGTTTTTGAACTTTGCTCATTTTTCTTTTAAAGAATTCTGGATCTGAATCGGTCTTTTCATATTGGCTTATTATAATTCCTCATGTATTTAGATAAATAGCCCTTTATCCATTGTGTAAGCTGCAAATATATTTTCCCATTTTTGACATTCATCTTTCCATCTTTCCATTCATTCTATTGCTATGGCATATCTTCCTGTGCACTTAAAATTTTTTTATGCAGTCAAAATTACTATGTTTTGCATGTATCTTCTGTGTTATTGAGTCATAGTTAGCTCATAAAGAAATTCAGTTATATTTTCTCATAGTTTTCATGGCTTCTTTCTCGAATATTAGGATTTTAAAAATCAATTAGCTTTTATATGGTACATGAGGAGAAGTATGGATTCAATTTTATTTTTTCTAGGTGGCTGTCTAGTTGTCTCAAACTACTTATTTAAAACTCATTCTTGGGTGGTGTCTGTGGCTCAAAGGAGTGGGGTGCCGACCCCATATGCTGCAGGTGGTGGGTTCAGGCCCAGCCCCTGCCAAAAACTGCAAAATAAATAAATAAATAAATAAATAAATCTCATTCTTGCCACTTTGATTTGAGTTGTTATTATTCATCCACTAAATTTTCTGTACATATTTGGATTTGTTTCTGCACATTATGTTCTCCTCCATTAGCCTGTCTAGTTATGTACCATTATCATACTGCTTTAACAGAAGGAAACCTTAGAGTGGTGGTTCTCAACCTTCCTAATGCCACAGCCCTTTAATACAGTTCCTGCAGGTCACCACCCACAGGTTGAGAACTCTAAGGCTTAGAGTGTGTTTTATTATCTGGTTGGGATAGCTGTACCACATTTCTCTTCATTTTCAGAGTTTACCTTGCTTGTTTGCCTTTTCAAATGAATTTAGAAATAACATAGCTACTTCCAGGAGAAATAAAACAATTGGTAACTTTATTAAGTTAAAGTTAAATTTAGAAATTGACTCAGAGAGAAGGGACTTTTGTGATGTAGATTTTTTTCTGAACCAAAGGATAGGGTCTATCTTTCCATTTCTTCAGCTACACTTTTGTATCCTACAGTAGTGTTTTAAATTTTTCTCATAAGGGTGTTGTGTATTTCTTTCTTTTTTTTTTTAATTTTTTCACTTTGTCATCCTCAGCAGAGTGCCCTGGCATCAGAGCAGTTTTCATTGTTTAGCTGGCCTGGGCCAGGTTCAAACCCACCGGCCTCCATGTATGTGGCTGATGCAGTAACCATTGTGCTATGGGCGCTGCCTGAAATGTCCTCTTATTGTATTGTTCCCTTGACCAGTATGAAGTGACCATATTTGTCTCTCTTAATTTTAGTTGCTTTAAATCCACTTGTATCTGAAAATAAGATTATGATCCCTCCTTTCTTCTGATTTTCATTTGTCTAAAATACCGTTTTCCTTCCCTTTACCCTGAGTATTGATTTGCCCTTCAAGTTTAGATGTGTTTCCTGGAGACAACATATGGATGGCTTCTGCTTTTTTATCCAATCAGCCAGCCTGTGCCTCTTCAGTGGGGAATTCAGGCCATTAACATTTATTAAGAGAATTGAGAAGTATGGTGGAGTTCTATTCATCTTATTATGTGGAAATCCATTCCTTAGTTTTATCCTTTGTGCCATTGTGGAAGCCAGGTTTTGTCCTTTAGCTTCTGGGTTTTTACTTTGCTGGTGGTCCATTGTTATGGTCAGTGTGGAGAATAGGTCTATGTATTTCCTGTAGAGTTCATCTTTTTGTGGCAAATTTCCTCAATGTTTGTATATCAGAAAAAGATTTGAATTCTCCATTGATTTTGAAGCTTAGTTTAGCAGGATATAAAATTCTGGGCTGAAAATTGTTTTAAGAAGGTTAAAAGCATATGATCATTCTCTTCTGGCTTAGAAGTTTCAGTTGAAAAGTTCACTGTCACCCTGATGCATCTGCCCCTATAGGTCAATTGGCAATTACTCCTGGCTGCTTGCAGAATTTTCTCTTTTGTCTTGACTTTGGACAGGTTCATTATAATGTGTCTTGGAGGTGCTGTTTGTTTTGAGACAACCTGGAGTTTGATATTCCTCTAAAAGGAGTGTTTCAGAATCTTTAGTGAAACTTGGGAAATTTTCATTTATGATATCCTCCAGTAGGATTTACATTCCTTTGGGAAAGTCTCCTTCCCCATCAGGGATCCCTACAATTCATATGTTTAAATGCTTTGTAAAGTTCCATAATTCTTTTAGTGAATGTTCTGCTTTATCTCTCTTTTTACTGCCTCATTAACTACTTGGGTTAGCTCATGAAGTTTACCCTCTAGAGCTGAGATTATTTTTTCTCCATGGTCTAATCTATTATTGATACTTTCTACTCCATCTTTAAGTTCTCTGATTGACTCCTTCATTTCTTTAAGCTCTGCCATATCCTTTCTATATTCTTCCTATCTTTCATCCATTTTTTGGTTCTGTTTTTCCACTTTCTCATTAACTCCCTTTATTGCCTTTACCATCCATATTTTAAATTAACTTTCTGTCATTTCCATTACCTTTTTATAGGTGGAGTCCTCTGCAGTAGCTGCCAAATGGTTTCTTGGGGGGCACAAGTTTGCTTTGTTTGGTTTTTATTGTCATGTTGCTAGAATTTTTTGTTGGTTCCTCCTCACGTTGGTTTCCTCTTGTTCACTTCCTTTACCTACTTCTTCATTTCCATTGCCTCCTCTCCTCCTTCACTTTTAATTTCCTTGTCTCAGAGCTTAGGTGTTGAAGTGGTCTGTTGCTATAAGGCCAAAAGGAAGAGAAGGGTAAAGAGTAAAAAAGAAGAAAGAAAGAAAGAAAGAAAGAAAGAAAGGTAGCTGAAGGAGGTTAAAATAAAGAACTGGAGGAAAGGAGAGAAGAAGGACAGAAAGTGAGAAAGAGAGTGACAGGAAAAATGGTGTTGGTCACGAGGGTGCTATGGCCACACCCCAAACTCCAGGACTTTGGGGGTGGGATTGGCAACTCCCTTGATACCAAGAGCTCTTTACCAGCCCAGGCAAAGGCAAGATCATATCTCTGAAAAATACAGAAAGAGAAAGAAAAGAAGAATTAAAAGAGGAAAATGCAGCAGTATGTCAAAGTGAGGACCTACCAATACTGTCTTTCTAAAGGTTCAAGCTAGAAGGACACCTTGGACCACAGCTCGTGACCTCCTTGAACCAGAACCCTGCTGGGACCATCCCATCCAGACCATTGCTGTGACTCCCCAGGACTCAGAGAAAAGGAATAAAAAGAATAAAGAAAATTAAAAATACAATTACATAACATAAAGAAAAAAGGGATATCTTAGCTGTTGTATGAACAAAATTATGTGGAAACGATGAGAAAAGTAGAAGCAGCTCTACCAAAAGAGAGAGAAAAAGAGGGATATAAAAAAGAAAGAGAGAATAAAAGGGGCCAAAAAACTGTAACAAAAAAGGGGAGCCCTTGCTATTGAAGAAAGTAAAAATAAAAAATGAAAATATAAAAAACCAAACACATAAACAAAAAAACCACCTGACCCCCCCAAAATAAGCAACAACCACAACAACAAAAAAGAGAAGAAAAGGGAAAAAAGAATACATTTATGGGCTCAGTGCTCATAGCTCAAGGGGCTAGGGCACCAGTCACATGCACTGGAGCTGGTGGGTTCAAATCCAGCCTGGGCCACCAAACAACAATGACAACTGCAACAAAAAAATAGCCAGGCGTTGTGGTAGGCGCCTGTAATCCTAGCTACTTGGGAGGCTGAGGCAAGAGAATTGCCTAAGCCCAAGAGTTTGAGGTTGCTGTGAGCTGTGACACCACAGCACTCTACCAGGGGGCAACAGCTTGAGACTGTCTCAAAAAAAAAAAAATACATTTATGTATAAATATATATTGCAATATATTGCCTGGACACCAGGTGGCACTGTGGCGTTAGGAAATGGAGAACATACATTGGTTTTGTTGTGAACAAGGAGTGCCAGAAACCACTCTCTAATTGCCAAGGACATCAGTTCCTTTCTTCCTGACTTAGTTGCCCTCAGTCAGCACCTGGGTGTTTCATCAGCATTCAGTCCCCACAGGGTTAGGGTCTTAAAGCTCTTACCAGATTCCTTAGGAGGCACGATGCTCCCTGACAACAATCCCTGGAGGTGTGGGAGCTCCCTCAGCTCACTATAAGAATGGGTGCACAAACTCAGCAGGCATGCCAGAGCGGCCCTACACCAAGACCCTGAGGACCATTTCTCCCACATGGCCTTCTCAATGGTGGCCCAGCTAGCAGCCAAGCTGATGGTAGATCCATCTCATCTGGTAGTCAAGCCCAGCTGGTGGACACTGTTCAAGTCCACCCACTTGTTTAAGCCTTCCAAGGTAGCTCCAGTGAATAGTTTATGTCCAAATCAAAAAACTGCAGAGTGGCTCCTTCCCATTCCCGGTCCTCTGTGGGCAGGCTACCCATTCTTATGTACTCACTTTCTGTTCTGGTTTTCTTCCACTCTAGACCTCCTCATTGGCTCCTGTGGTCCAACATTGCTTCACTGTGATGCCAGAGTGATGTCTGTAGGTAGGTCCCCCCAGCCAGAGATAGCTAGAGTTTTCTTCTTCCTGCCTTGCTGAAAAACTGATCTCCAATCCCCAGAAGGAAAATAAAATTTCCCCTTTCCCCCTCCCATGTAAATGCCTTCTTACATTTTTATATCCTGACTATTTCAGGATCATTGATAGTGAGAACATGGTTCTTCATAAAAGGAAAGACTTGGGCTGCTTTCATGGTTCAGGGGAGCTGCTTGGGAGCAGGCCATGAGAATGGGCTTAGGAAATCACTATAAATCCAGCAGATGTTAGTAAGGTTATGGCTCAGTCTCAGTACTGCTGGGGAGATTAGGAAAAAATAGGGAGGCCGTGCGTGGTGGCTCACACCTGTTATTCCAGCGCTTGGGAGGCTGAGGCAGGTGGATTGCCTGAGCTCACAGATTTGACCCCAGCCTGAGCCAGACTGCGATCCCGTCTCTAAAAAATAGCCGGGCATTGTGGTGGGCACCTGTAGTCCCAGCTACTCAGGAGGCTGAGTCAAGAGGGTCACTTGAACCCAAGAGTTTGAGGTTGCAGTGAGCTAAGACGCCACAGCACTCTACCCAGGGCAACCAAGTGAGACCTGTTTGACTCTATCTCAAAAAAAAAAAAAAAGAAAGAAAGAAAAGAAAGGAAAGGAAAGGGAAGGAAGGAAGGAAGGAAAGAAGGAAGGAAGGAAGGAAGGAAAGAACAAGGACCCATGCTTGAGGCAAAGAGTTAGAAGGGAAAGTATCATTCCTAAACCCTGGGCGGAGATGGTTGGCAATACCCATCAGCAGAAGAGAGCTGTGTCCAGGAGAATGGTGAGCCAGGAGGCATGGACTGAAGAAGAGCTTCTCCAATACTTTGAGGGAGTGTCTGGTAATTCACAGCAAGTAGTTTGCTAGGTGCTTGAGCCATGATTATTTGGGTATAAAAAGGAAGAATGATCTAATTTTGCATACAGGTTTCATATAGAGTGGATCTCAATCTAATTTCTTTCTTTCTTTTTTTTTTTTGCAGTTTTTGCCAGGGCTGGGTTTGAACCCACCACCTCTGGCATATGGGGCTGGTGCCCTACTCCTTTGAGCCACAGGCGCCACCCTCAATCCAATTTCTAATCAATCCTTTGCTCCTTTTGAGAGTATTTCCCTAGAAAATATGTTCCTTTATTCTGTGAAAAGTTGCTCCCTTTTATGAGTGTATTTCCAGGAGAGAATCCATGCCCTGGCCAGTGGAGGGAAGGCTCCCTGTTTAAGACATAAGGACCTCCTTGTCTATTTAGCTATTGATTTGAGTTTTTAAAACTTTATCATTTGTCCAGGGGAGAGGGAGGAGGGAATGGCACAATAACACTATTCAGGGGATGGGCACACTAAAAGGCCCCAACTTAAGCATTACAAAAGGTATCCACGGAACAAAAACATTCGTACCCCTTGATATTTAAAAATGTTAAGAAAAAAACTCTGTTATTTTTGTGTCCCGTATGTAGGTGTGCCTATTTATATTCAGTAAATATCATAGCAAATCAGAGACTGGACCTGTAGAATTTTCCTCCTTAATGCCTGCCATTTCTTTATATCCAAATGGGCTCCTAATAAAAGATTCCATTTGGTGGTTGATGCTTTTCCAGAAGAACTATCTTAATAGGATAGTTGTGGGGCTAGAGATGGAGGTATTTTGATTAAATATTAAAGAGAATTTTAAAAGACTGGGCAAGAGTATCTGGAAAAGCAATGGATTTCCTGATTCCTAGAGACCCTTTTGAATGGAATGGACTGAAATTTGTCCTAATAGTTTAGCTGTTGATCTACCTGAAAAAAAAAAAAAGATATCAGATACTCTTTCAAGGTCTTTTTCTAGTTCTCTGGAGTTTTACACTTCAAAAATAAAAAAAAGAAATAGAGCTAGGGTCCCATTCAACAAAGCAGGCTGGAGTGCATGACCACAACTCACTGCAACATTGAACTCCTGAGTTCAAGCTATCCTCCCACCTCAGCCTCCAGAGGACCAGAGGCACATACCACCATGCCCAGCTAATTTCCAATGTTTAGTTTTAGAGACAAAATCTTGCTGTGTTGCCTAGGCTGGTCTCAAACTCCTGGCCTCAAGTGATCCTCCCGCCTTGGCTTCCTAAAGTTCTGGGAATCTAGGCATGAGCTACTTGTGTATGACTGGTTTAAACTTTTAAAATTTAACAGCACAGGTAAATTTTAAGCTTCTCATTTTGTTTTGCCCCTGAGGTACATTAAATTTGACATAAGACATGGAGATGGTAAATGGAAAGAGAAAATATAAACTTAAACTCCTTTCTACTTAAAAATGACAAAGCTTATGATTTGCCACATAGTCTACGGAACAGGACTGTCTATTTATTCCTATAGCATTATTATATTCAGGAGAAAGGTATAGGAAAGAATATTGCATTTCAAATAAGATTTTGTTCAAGGCTAGCAACTATCAATGTTTTAGGAAATAATAATAGGGAAATAATTCTTTGTTCTGCCTGCATAGTGCTTTCCCATGGAAGGACCTTAAAGAACATTTAGGAATGGTGACCTCATTAAGCCCAGCCATGCTGGTCACACGTGTGATGATGTTATAGACAGCCACAGGGCTGCAAAGTTAAGTGATTTGCCAAAGGTCAGTTTACAAATCTCTGGGAACAGTTTGACAAATGTTTTCTTACACGTTAATCACCAACAATGGTTTAATATGTCTCTTTTCCAAGAGTATGGGAACAATGTCTTTTTTTTTAGATAGAGCCTCAAGCTGTCACCCTGGGTAGAGTGCTGTGGCATCACAGCTCACAGCAACCTCTAATTCCTGGGCTCAAGTGAGTCTCCTGCCTCTGCCTCCCAAGTAGATGGGACTACAGGCACCTTCCACAACGCCCGGCCATTTTTTGGTTGCAGTCACCATTGTTGTTTGGCGGGCCCGGGCTGGATTCGAAACTGCGAGCTCAGGTGTACGTGGCTAGCACCTTAGCCTGTTGAGCCACAGGCACCGAGCCGAGGGCACCAGCCATGTACACCTGAGCCGGTGGGTTCGAATCCAGCCCCAGCCTGCCAAACAACAATAACAGCTGCAACCAAAAAGTGGCTGGGCGTTGTGGAGGGCGCCTGTAGTCCCAGCTACCTGGGAGGTGGAGGCAGGAGACTCGCTTGAGCCCAGGAGTTGGAGGTTGCTATGAGCTGTGATGTCACGGCACTCTATCCAGGATGACAGCTTGAGGCTCTGTCTCAAAACAAACAAACAAACAAACAAACAAAAATATATATATATAATTTAGTTTACTTTCTCAGATTGTGAAAGTAGTACATGTTCGTTATGGAAAATCTGGAAAATATAAGACAATAGGAATATGGGGAAAAGTCACTTTAGCTCCACACTCTCAAAGCAGTAATATAATAAAGGGTCTCAATTTGGGGTCCGCAGTCTCACGGTGATCAATTTACAGGTCTCAAAAGGTTCATGAGCCCCTGAAAATTGGTGCAGATTTGTGTAGATTTGTATATTTTTCTGAGAAAAGAATTTATAGCTGTACCAATTAAAGGAGCTGGCTGTAAAACACAGAGACCAGCTATCTAAGTTAGATAGCCAACTTAGAAAAAAATTGTCATTTGAAGTGGCAGAAAGGCTAGAAAATCAGGCTAGAAAAAGCAGCAGACGATTGGAGGATGGGCAGCCCCAAACACGGCTGGAGCATCGCCCGTGGAGAGTCCAGTGAGGGGGACGCCCCTGACACCACAGGATGCTTGATGATGCTGCCACTGAATTCTTACCCCCACACTGCCACCATGAGCAAGTTCTAGTTGTCCCTGCCTGCAGATTCAGATTCCTGAGTAGGAAAGTCTAGTTGGCAGAGCCTGAGTCTGTGACCACTCCTAGTTGCCTAGAGTTTGAGGGGTGGACATGAAACACCTCACTCCCTTTTCCTTTTTTTTTTTTTTTTGTAGAGACAGAGTCTCACTCTGTCACACAGCTCACAGCAACCTCCAACCCCTGGACTTAGGGGATTCTCTTGCCTCAGCCTCCCGAGTAGCTGGGACTACAGGCACCCGCCACAACGCCCGGCTATTTTTCTGTTTTGCAGTTCGGCCGAGGCCGGGTTTGAACTCGCCACCTTTGGTATATGGGGCCGGCGCCCTACTCGATGAGCCACAGGCACTGCCCTCTCACTCCCTTTTCTAAGGCAAGACCCAGCTCCCGTCAAGATTCACTTAAAACAGGAAGTGAAGGATTCCCCTAAAACGGCAAGTGTGGTTGGATGCTAGACAAGTAAAAATAAAAAAAAGTAAAAGTTTACTTCACTTGTGTTCATTAGATTCTCCATGGAACCTGTTAACATAAAGAACTACTGATTAAAAATTATGCTGTATTTCATGATAACTATAGTTAATAACAAAGTATTGTATACTTTGGAAATTGCTAAGAGCATAGATTTTAAATGTTCTTTTTTTTTTGAGACAGAGCCTCAAGCTGTCGCCCTGGGTAGAGTGCCATGATGTTATAGTTCACAGCAACCTCCAGCTCTCTGGCTTAAGTGATTCTCTTGTCTCAGCCTCCCAAGTAGCTGGGATTACAGGCACCCGCCACAATGCCCAGCTAGCTATTTTTTTTGGGTTGTAGGTGTCATTTTGTTCGGCAGGCCCGGGCTGGATTCAAACCCTCCAGCTCTGGTATATGTAGCTGATGCCTTAACCACTTGAGCTACAGGCTCCGAGCTAATTTTAAAGTTTCTTAACACACACACACACAAAAAAAATAGTGAAGTGATTGATGTGTTATTTAACTGGATTTAATGCTTTTTAAAATACATACATACATCAAAATATCACATTGCACACTGTAAATATACACAATTTTTGTCAATTATACTTTAATAAAGCTGAGAGGAAAATGATTCTATATTTACATTTATAGATTTTGATACACATAAATGAAATTCACATTAAAAATATTTTTCAAAAATTAAAAAATATTTTACTAAGCAAAGTGTTTAGCTTTAAATAAATAATAAAGTAAAAATATCAAGCAGGTTTGAGTCCTGTTTTTTCCACATACTGTTATAACTATTTTGCTATATTTTTAGAACTCATTCATAAACATCATTTTTAATAAATTCATAAATATTCCATTTCGTCAGTGAACCATAGGGAATGGATTGTCCTAAACGTACACAAGCCCTTATCTGAAATCTTTAGGGCCTGATGTGTACTAAAACAGGTGATGATGATGATGATGATTTTGATGATGAGGAAACTGAAGAAAAAGCTCCAATGAAGAAATCTGTGTGAGACTCTCCAGCCAAAAATGCACAAAAATCAAACCAGAATGGAAAGGATTCAAAACCATCAACTCCAAGATCAAAAGGTCAAGGATCCTGCAAAAAACAGGAAAAAACTCCTAAAACAGCAAAAGGACCTAGTTCTGTAGAAGACATTAAGGCAAAAATGCAAGCAAGTATAGAAAAAGGCGGGTCTCTTCCCAAAGTGGAAGCCAAGTTCATCAATTATGTGAAGAATTGCTTCCGGATGACTGACCAGGAGGCTTACAGAAATAATAGGATCTTACAGAAATAATATTATATTTATGCCATATAGTACACAATATTCTTTTTGTGGGGGGATTGTGGGGCCAATACCTTGTAATAAAATGTGATTATTCTATAGAGAAACATGTAGATAGTCGCACTAAATGGAATCATCAAATACTGACCTGACCTGATCTGAATAGTCTTATATCAGTTCAGGTCAATTTGGGCTGCCACTGAGCTTGTACCAAACTTAGGAAAAGAACTTTCTGTTTTCAGAGTTTTTGGATTTGGGAGCTTGTAGATGAATGATCATGGACTTGCAGTAGAATTTTACACTTGATAAGGATTAGTTGGAGAAAGATTCTCTGGTAGTGCTGGATTATCACATAGTAGCCATTCTGGGACTGGATATCAGTTTTTCCAGGAGTTGGAAATGTGGAACGAACTGGAATGCTAGCCATTTTGATATCAGTGGAGGATGAAGCCAGTCCACAGATAAGCCCAGGGCCCAGAGAAGTGCAGGGAACTAGGCAGAGATACTGGATCGATCTTAAACTTGCTTTACCTCTGGAATTTTAGCGAGGAGAGCCAGTACATTTCCTTAGAATGCAAACCAAATTGAGTTAGGATTTTTTTGTTGTTAGGAAAAAAAGGCATCCTAACTGATATATTAGCTAGAAGTTGGAACTACATTTCTCCACATCCCTTCCTAGCAGGTCCTACGAAACATTCTGCCAATGAGAAGCATTTACAGAAGATCTGGAAAGCAGAGAGTCAGAAACCATTATTTTTCCTCCAAAGGCAGGGAGCAGGTATGTGGCAATTGATAGATGAGAGATTCAGCAGTGGGCTCTGCAATCGCCCCTGTTGGTGCTGCAGGCAGCTGTCACCAGCAGTGGTGTGTCCCTTTAGTTCCCAATGTGGACTATAGGAGAAACTTTCAAATTCTTTGAAAGTCAACCATAATATGAGGGTTGTGGCACTTTTCTAGAATTCTAAAAGTTGAAACACATCAACTTTTGAAATTGGAACATAAGATGAGTTGGCATAGGGCTGGGCACTGTGGCTCACGCCTGTAATCCCAGCACTCTGGGAGACCGAGGTGGGTGGATTGCTTGAGCTCATGGGTTTGAGACCAGGCTGAGTATGAGCAAGACCCCGTCTCTAAAAACAGCTGGGCATTGTAGTGAGCGTCTGTAGTCCCAGTCACTTGGGAGGCTGAGGCAAGAGAATCGCTTGAGCCCAAGAGTTTGAGGTTGCTGTGATGCCGTGGCCCTCCACCGAGGGCAACAAAGTGAGACTCTGTCTCAAAAAACAAACAAAAAAAAAAATCAATGGGCTTGATTTTAAAGAGAGCAACTCTATTATCAATCAGGTTGAGAACTACTATGGGTCAGAAGAAAAATATATTCAAGCCTTAACAAATAGTTGTTTAGAATTTATCATGAACCATGTCAGGCACTGCTGGAGATACAGTGATTAAAAAGTTGGTCTGTCCTGGCTCGGAGCCTGTGGCTCAACGGGCTAAGACGCCAGCCACATACACCTCAGCTGGGAGGTTCAAATCCAGCCCAGGAATCCCAAATAACATTGACGGCTGCAACCAAAAAAAAAAAAAAAAAAAAATGGCCGGGCGTTGTGGCAGGTGCCTATAGTCCCAGCTACTTGGGAGGCGGAGGCAAGAGACTCGCTTGAGCCCAGGAACTGGAGGTTGCTGTGAGCTGTGATGCCACAGCACTCTATCCAGGGTGATAGCTTGAGGCTCTGTCTCAAAAAAAAAAAAAAAAAAAAGCTGGTCTGTCCTGAGTGGCGGTTGTGGCTCAAAGGAGTAGGGTGCTGGTCCCATATGCCGGAGGTGGTGGGTTCAAATCCAGCCCTGGCCAAAAACTGCAAAAAAAAAAAAAAAAAAAAAGGCTGGTCTGTCCTTAAGAAGCTGGATGAGGGAAGAAGTGGATTTGACTATATGAAACCACAATGGCATGAACATAAAAGGTTTATTCTCTTACAGAAATGAAGTGTAGAAGAGATAGTCTATCTCTCTACTCCATCACCCTCAACTGGTGGTTTCCATCCTGAAGGTCACCTCATGCTCCAAAATGGCTTCCTTAGCTCTGGTTACCTTTTCACCTCAGGCAGCAGGAAGATGGGAGGAGGAGAGGATGAAAGGTTTTGTCTTCCCACTGAATCTGCTCCCCTTAATTAATCCTTCTGTAAGTTCCAGAACACATTCTCCTTGTATCTCATTGATCAGAATTTTGTATTTGGCAAGCAAGGCTGGAAAATGTAATTTTTTCGTGGCTTATTACCACCGTGAATAATTGGAGCTCTTTTATGAAAAAATAGGGAAAAATGGATTATTGGGTGGCAATTTATAATTTCTGCCTTAGAAAGTTAGACTCTAATATGTAGGCTTGAAAAGACAATTAATAAAATATTGGGAAGGGCCAGAGAGTGAGTTGCAAGGAGGTTTGAAGGAGAAAGAGAAAAAAGGGGTCATGGCTGTCTGACAGCTTCTTGGAAGAACCAGGATTTGAACTCTCCTTTGAGGATGAGTAGGACTCAGAGGTACAAAAAACTGGGAGGGCATCCCAGCAGGAGGAACTGACCTGAGCAGACACCCAGAGGCTGAACGATGGAGATCGGCCTTGGCCTGGAACAACGGCAACTGGTTGGACCAGATACTGGGCTGGAATGTAATGGAGTTTTAGGCTAGATGGGAAGGAATATTTACTGATTTTTAAAATGTTCCAAGACCTCTTCTCTAGAATAAAATGAGTACTGAATTTGCTTTTCTGTTCTTGGAATTAACACTCCTGAATTCTCTACTCCGCTCATATCAACAGAAATAATTGTAATATTTATTCCAATGAGTTCTTCTAATTTTGGATTGTCCAAAATAGCATAGAAAGTGTAACCAGTGAATGTATGATAGCAGTAATAAAAATAAATGCATAAGAAGCCTACGACCACAGTCCCAGGCTATTAATCATTGAATGGCATAAAAGGCTACAAATAGAGTGTTCTAGATCCCTTTCCTAACTATTAATTGCTTATTTCACAATTCTTCTCTGATCTAAACAGACTTTAAACTGACCCTTCTAAATATGCTCCTATAAAGGATTATAAACCAGAGAGTAGGTTGGTTTAAACAAAGTACTCAGAAAGTAAGCAATCTTCTCTTTCTCTCTGGCTCACAGCTTGTTTTGTCTGTTAGGAAACTTTCCTTTTCAGTGAGCAGACCTCAAGGTCAAACAGAGGTCACTTTTCTGCTTTTTGAGGTATGGTACTTTCACATTATTTGCTCATTTTTATTGCTGAGAATAACCATCCATTTGCCCAAATAGCTGGGGCCTCCCTAACACAAAGACTTGAGGATGGACACTGGCAGGGGGATTAATCTCATCCAACACAAAGCCAACAAGTTCAAATTTCATTTAATGTCAGACAAACGCAGCAAGAATGCAAACATTTCCAATTTAGAAAAGGAAGATAGAAATATGACATAGTCATATTCTAATCATTTAGTAGAATAAATTGTACCAACATGACACTAAAACTGTCAACTTGCTGGAAAAAAAGATAAAACTCCATTAATAATACAACAGCAATGCTTATTTTTTCACATGAGGAAAATTCCATTACAACAAATAGCCCGGGGCTTTCAAACTGCTTTTGTTCAAGATCAGTGGACTATTGTTATGAAGAATATATTGCTAGCAATAATATTTTGGACTGGAAGATGAAACATAGCTGATTTTTAGAGTGAACCAGCAGAGATGGAGGAGTTTCACTCTGTGAGAATAACTTCCTTTATGCAAATTTTTATTTATTTATTTTTGACACAGAGTCTCACTTTGTTGCCCTTGGTAGAGTGTCATGGCGTCATTACTCACAGCAACCTCCAACTCTTGGGCTCAAGTGATCCTCTTGCCTCAGCCTCCCCAGTAGCTGGGACTATAGGCATGAGCCTCCATGCCTGAGTAGTGAGAGATTGGGGTCTCACTCTTGCTCAGGCTGGTCTCAAACTCCTAAGCTCAGATGATCCACCAGCCTTGGCCTCCCAGAAAGCTATGATTACAGGCATGAGCCCCTGTGCCCGGCCCACTTTATGGAAATTTTTAAAATGTAGACCCTTCCCTTGGGTTCAACGTTGGCAAGTAGTGGTTAGGCTGGAATTCAATCCTGTTAGTCCCCTTAGTCAGGGCAGAAACTGTACCACCTTTGCAAAAGGCCCTGGGTTGCACCACATTATTCTTTTAAGATCTGGATTTTTTCCCCTTGAGTCTATCATGGCATAGGCCTCACTATATGCAGCTTTAAAATTATAGAGAAAATTTCCCATTTCAGAATTATTTATTTTGAGCCAGAGTCTCATTCTGTCACCCTAGGTAGAGTGCCATAGCATCATAGCTCACAGCAACCTCAAACTCTCTGGCTCAAATGATCCTCTTGGCCTCAGCTCCCTACTAGCTGAGATTACATGTGCCTGCTATAACACCTGGCTGTTTTTTTAGAGATGGGGTCTTGCTCTTGCTCAGGCTGGTCTCAAACTCCTGGGCTCAAGCAATGGAAGTACTTTAGATTCATCCCACAGAGGTCTTAGATCTCCTATTCCTATCCCTGCCCCATCTGCACCATGGTCGCGGTAGATATGGCAAGATAGAGCCCAAAGTCCACCACAGGCCTTGTCTGTACAGTCAGAATTGTCAACAGACACGTGATATCCAAGGAGGCTGCCTTAGCTTGGGTTCTCTCAAAAGCAGACTGAAGACAAGGATCTGCATATAAATAGTTTATTTCTGAGGTGGTCCCAGAAAGTACAATGACAGGTTGCGGCATTGAGACAAGGAAAGGGGAAATGCTGGCAAAAGCTGCATCTGTGAGCAGGCTGCTGCTGTGGCCAGTTGAGCCCAATTCCACCGGGAAACCTCTGAAAGAAGGTATAAAACACACCTCCAAATGGTCCATCCAAGAACAAAGAAGCTGATGTCTTTATTCATCAACTCCTGCTCTCACTGAGGGACAATTTTTCCTGGGAGTGTGGACTGACATGGTGCTGAGTCAGAGAAGGCTCAGAAGCAGAAGCAGCATATGTTTGGGCTATTGAAGCCACAGGAACTTCCCCCAGCGCTTGAGATGGCCATGAGTTGTGGACATGACATTGTCAATAGCTCCCTCGGAAGTTATCACCTGCTTCACAGGCTCCTGGTGGTCATAGATAATATGATCATTTTACACACAGAGTTTAAAAATAATGACAGTATAATGAGCAAACAGAAAGGGGAAATAACAGGGGAGGAGTTTATTGTTAAACTATATTCAAATGCACAGGCTTAACTATAATAGAAATTATAGTGAAGCTGTCAGATGCTTGCACCAGTATCTGTCATAGAATCATTGTGAGGATGATAACTTCAGCTGTAGACAGATACTGATGTGTGGCTTACATCAGCTATTTAAATACTAAGATCAGTATTGTTGGGTGGCATAATTTTTGAAAAAAATCTGCCAGAGTTACCCATTCTTGGTAAAGTTCTCAACAAAACAAAGTTAGAAACTCCCTTTGTTTAAATAGTAGTTTTCATTCTGGGAAAAGCCACTGTCAACTTGCAACACAACACTTTGTGGTTATACAGAAAATGGAGTTAGAGGCTCTGCGCCTGTGGCTCAACGGGCTAAGGCGCCAGCCACGTACACCTGAGCTGGCGGGTTCGAATCCAGCCCGGGCCCGCCAAACAACAATGATGGCTGCAACCAAAAAATGGCCGGGCGCTGTGGTGGGCGCCTGTAGTCCCAGCTACTTGGGAGGCGGAGGCAGGAGACTCTCTTGAGCCCAGGAATTGGAGGTTGCTGTGAGCTGTGATGCCATAGCACTCTATCCAGGGTGACAGCTTGAGGCTCTGTCTCAAAAAAAAAAAAAAAGAAAAGAAAATGGAGTTAGAT
>CAUYRH010038394.1:0-12301 GCA_963574655.1 Perodicticus potto | reverse complement strand
AATCCAGCCTGGGCCCACCAAACAACAATGACGGCTGCAACCAAAAAATGGCCGGGCGTTGTGGCGGGCGCCTGTAGTCCCAGCTACTTGGGAGGCGGAGGCAGGAGACTCGCTTGAGCCCAGGAATTGGAGGTTGCTGTGAGCTATGATGCCACAGCCTCTATCCAGGGTGACAGCTTGAGGCTCTGTCTCAAAAAAAAAAAAAAAAAAAGACATTTGTATTCTGCAGTCAGTAAATTTCACCTATACCCTTCTAATGCGCACTGTAGGTGTGATTCCCACCAATTACCCTCCCTCCACCTATCCTTTCCTCTCCCCTGCCCTTCCCTTGCCCCTTTCCCCATATTCTTATGCTATAAATGGGTTATAGCCTTTATATGAAAGCTATAGATTAGTTTCATAGTAGGGCTGAGTACACTGGATACTTTTTCTTCCATTCTTCCATTGTTTTCATTTCTAAGGTAAAGTTCAAGTTGTGGTTGAGCCCTTGCTGGGATAGGGTGTGTACTAAACATCCTCACATTGTGTGCATTAGGTGAGATCCCTCCAATCGCTCTCCCTCCCTCCCCCTCCCTTCTTCTTCCTCTCCCTTCCCCCTTGCTGGAGTTTGTGTAGTTTGTGTAGTTTTCTTTTACTGTCTTTGGTTTGGGGACCAGAGTAATACTATCCTCATAGAATGAGTTAGGAAGTGTTCCTGCCTCTTCAAATTTCTTGAAAAATTTGAGAAGAAGTGGTGTTACTTCTGACTTAAATGATTGGTAGTGAAAGGCCAAGGCAGGAGGTGTGCTTGAGGCCAGGAGTTCAAAACCAGCCTGTGAAACATAGTGAGACAATAAATAAATAAATAAATAAATAAATAAATAAATAAATAAATAAATAAAATGGCTCGGTGCTTGTAGCTCAAGTGGCTAAGGCATCAGCCATATACACCAGAGCTGGCAGGTTCGAATCCAGCCCTGGCCTGCCAAACAAAAATGACAATTACAACCAAAAATTAGCCGGGCACTGTGGTGGGCACCTTTAGTCCCAGCTACGTGGGAGGCTGAGGCAAGAGAATCACTTAAGCCCAGGAGTTGGAGGTTACTGTGAGCTGTGATGCCACGGCACTCTACCCAGGGCAACAGCTTGAGGCTCTGTCTCAAAAAAAAGTGGCATGCACCTATGGACTTACTTACTTGGGAGGCTGAGATGAGAGAATTGTTTGAGCTCAGGAGCTGGGATGATAGTGAGGGATGATTGTGCCGCTGCACTCCAGCCTGGGGGACAGTGTGCAACTCTGCCTCAAACTACAATAAATAAATAAATAAATAGTGGTCAAACTCATCAGTGAAGCCATGAGGTCCAGGACTTTTCTTTGATGGGAGATTTTTTCTTTAATTACAGATTCAATCTTACTAGTTACCAGTCTATCCAGATTTTCTATATCTTTGTTATTTAGTCTTCGTATGTTTTGTGTTTCTAGGAATTTGTCCATTTCATCTAGGTTATCTAAATTGTTGGCATATAATAGTTCTTTGTTCTCTCTTGTTATTCTTTGTATTTTTATAAAATTGGTTGTAACATTCCCACATTCATTTCTGATTTCAGTTAATTCGGTTTTCTCTCTTCTTTTTCTTATTCTTTTTAGCTAGGGTTTGTCAATTTTCTGTTTGTTTGTTTTGAGACAGAGCCTCAAGCTATTGCCCTGGGTAGAGTGCTGTGGCATCACAGCTCATAGCAACCTCCAACTCCTGTGCTCAAGCAATTCTCCTGCCTCCGCCTCCCAAGTAGCTGGGACTACAGGCACCCGCCACAACGCCCAGCTATTTTTTGGTTGCAGCTGTCATTGTTGTTTGGCAGCCCGGGCTGGATTTGAACCCTCCAGCTCAGGTGTATGTGGCTGGGATGTGTATGTAGCTGTAAGAGAGGTCTTGGATGTCTTAGCCACTTGAGCCACAGGTGCCAAGCCAGGTTTGTCAATTTTATTGATCTTTTCAAAGAAACAACTTTTGGTTTTATTGGTTTGGTTTTGTCTATTGTTAGTTTCATTTTATTTCTCTTTTTTTTAGAGACAGAGTCTCACTTTATCACCCTTGGTAGAGTGCCATGGCGTCACAGCTCACAGCAAACTCCAACTCCTGGGCTTAGGCGATTCTCTTGCCTCAGCCTCCCGAGTAGCTGGGACTACAGGTGCCCACCACAATGCCCGGCTATTTTTTGTTGCAGTTTGACTGGGGCTGGGTTTGAACCCGCCACTATCAGTACATGGGGCCAGCACCCTACCCACTGAGCCACAGACGCCACCCTTGTTTCTTCTTAACTGTGTATTTGTGTCCATTAACTAACCTGTCTTCATCTCCCAAACCCTGACACACATACTCTTCCCAGCCTCTTATAACCATCATTCTACTGTCTACCTCCAAGAGATGAACATTTTTAGCTCCCACAAATGAATGAGGAGATGCAATTACTTGTTTTTCTGTGCTTTTATTTCATTTAACTTCAGTTTCCACTCATGTTGCTGCAAACGACAAGATTTCATTCTTTTCATGGCTGAGTAGTATTCCATGTTGTATACACATTATGTTGTCTTAATCCAGTCACCCATTGATGGATGCTTAGGATGATTCATATCTTCCTTATCATGAATAGTACTGCAAAAGACATGGGAGGCATATTCTGAACATAATGATTTCTTTTCCTGTGATAAATACTGAGCGTGACAGTGAAACTTGGTCTCAAAGAAAAATAAAAGAATAAAAATAGGCTGGGCGCCTGTGGCTCAACGGGCTAGGGCGCCAGCCACATACACCTGAGCTGGCAGGTTCGAATCCAGCCCAGGCCCGCCAAACAACAATGACAGCTACAACCAAAAAATGGCCAGGTGTTGTGGCAGGTGCCTGTAGTCCCAGCTACTTGGGAGGTGGAGGCAGGAAACTCGCTTGAGCCCAGGAATTGGAGGTTGCTGTGAGCTGTGATGCCACGGTACTCTACCCAGGGTGACAGCTGGAGGCTCTGTCTCAAAAAAAAAAAAAAAAAAAAAAAGAATAAAAATAAATAAAAATGGAAAAACTAGCTGGGCGTTGTGGTGGGCACCTGTAGCCCTGTAGCAAGAATCTAGGTCCACCAGACAGAAAGAATCACCCGAACACTGGTGATAGAAAAGGAAGGAACTTTATTATACCAGCGGAGCTGTGGTGACTAGAGTCCAAAATGGCTGCGCTCTCCAATTAACTCCGTCTCTGTCCTTTTATTGGACTCACAAGTAGACAAAGGAATTACCACATTGCCTCTCATTGGACATGTCAAAGCGTCTGCAAGGTTTATAGAAGCAGAAGCAAGCAGCAAGCGTTAGTTTCAAGGACCCAGGAAGCTATGTTTCACAAGTTCTTAAGGGCTGCTTTACCCTGGGGTGGACCTTACAGTTGTGTTCTTGGGCCTTTGTGAGAAGCCTTTTGTTCTTTTAGACTTTACTTTTTCTGGGTATCCTCCCCCAGTCCCAGCTACTTGGGAAACTGAGGTGGAAGAATCACTTGAACCCAGGAGTTGGAGGTTGCCACAAGCTAGGCTGACGCCATAGCACTAGCTTGGGGGAACAGAATGAGACTCTGTCTGACAAAAAAAATTTTTTTGTTTTCATGAGACAAAGTCTCAAGCTGTCGCCCTGGATAGTGAAGCTCACAGCAACCTCAGACTCTTGGGCGTAAGCCATTCTCTTGCCTCAGCCCCCCTGAGTAGCTGGGAGCGCAGGCACCTGCCAAAATGCCCAACTATTTTTGTTTGTTTGTTTCAGTTGTCATTGTTGTTTTACCTCCTCAGGGTTCGGGTTCGAACCTGCTATCCATGGTGTATGTGGCCAGCGCCCTAACCACTGAGCTATGGGTGCCGTCAATTTTTTTTTTCTTTTTTTGTTTTTTTGGGTTTTTTTTGAGACAGAGCCTCAAGCTGTCACCCTAGGTAGAGTGCAGTGGCATCACAACTCACAGCAACCTCCAATTCCTGGGCTCAAGCGAGTCTCCTGCCTCCGCCTCCCAACTAGCTGGGACTACAATGCCCGGCCATTTTTAGGTTGCAGCCGTCGTTATTGTTTGGCGGGCCCTGGCTGGATTCGAACCCGCCAGCTCAGGTGTACGTGGCTAGCGCCTTAGCCCGTTGAGCCACAAGCGCCGAGCCTTTTTTTTTTTTCTTTTTATAGCTCCCTCTTTGCCTTGGCTGCTGCAGACTTCTGAATGAAATTTAAAGTTTAATGTCAATAATTGTAATAGCCTAAATTTATGATGGTCACTTCCTTCTGTGTTCCTCCACAACATAATTTAAAATGATCTACATAAGTCCCCCATTGTCTATGGGGAATACCAGACCCCAGTAAATTAGTAGACTAAAGTAATCTAGAGATGATCTCACAGATAAGGAGGATGTTTGTGGTATATATACAAATACTACACCATGTTATATAAGAAACTTGAACATCTGCAGATTTTGGTATCTAGAACCAATCTCTCAAGGATACTGAGGGATTACTATACTTACTAGGTGCCAAGTACTTTGCATTAATTTTTATTTTTAGAGATAGAGTCTCACTTTGTTGCTGTCGATAGATTGCCGTGATGTCACAGCTCACAGCAACCTCCAACTCTTGGGTTTAGGCGATTCTCTTGTTTCAGCCTCCCGAGTAGCTGCGACTACAGGCGCCGGTCACAATGCCAAAATTTTTTTTTTGTTGCAGTTTGTCCGGGGCCGGGTATTTTTTTTTTTTTTTATTTAATAAAAAATAAATAACTTTATTAACTTTTCAAATTTTATCAATTCAGAAAAAGTGTCTTTTTTCAACATAAATCCTTTTTTTTTTTGTCAGTTGATTTTTTTTAATTAAATATATGTATTTTATTATTCTTCATTACATTATTCCCCCACCCCACCCCTCCGTGGTAAGACAGAATTGATTTACAGAAAAGAATTGATTTAAAGAAAACACCAAAGCTCCTGGTAGAGGGAGAGATTTCAAGTAGGGAGAGAGATGCTCTCTCCGTTCCTCTCCCGGTCTTTTCCCGTCTCCTCCTCTAGGCCTCTAGCCTCAGGGTATATATAGGTGTATGGGTTCCTTGGCCAGAAAAATATGGAACGCTTCACGAATTTGCGTGTCATCCTTGCACAGGGGCCATGCTAATCTTCTCTGTATCGTTCCAATTTTAGTATATGTGCTGCCGAAGCGAGCACTTGAGTTTGAATTTTTGAGGTTGGGATCAGAGTGTGCACTCAGAGGTTTAAGTCTGATGTTAACTGGTGCTGGGGCCTGAGGCCCAGGACTGCAGGTTTGGGATCTGGGTTTAGAGGTATGACAGTGGAGTCTGAGGCCAAGTTCTAGAATCAGGGCCTGAATTCTGAGTATTGACTTTGGAGGTCTGAAGCTAGAATCTGAGGTTTGGGGTCTGAGGTTCTAATTTCATGGTTATAATTTGGAATTCTGAGCTTTGGGATGTGTGTTAGGAGAGATTTGAGCTTTGTAGTTAGAAGTTAATGGGTCTGGGTTTCAGGGTCTGAGTTTTGAGATCAAAAACTGTCTGAGTTCATATGGAGCAAAACATAACTATAGTCCAGAAAGTAGAGGGGAAGAGGAGAGAGAGGGGACGGGAGAGGGGATATGGGAGGAGGGAGGGTATTTGGGGGGACCTCACCTAATGTGCATGATGCAATGGTACATTTCAAAACTATTAAGAAATGAGTATAATTGTAATGGATGTGTTACTTAGTTCAATGTAAGTATTTCACATTGTATATCAAAGCAGTACACTGAACCCCATAAATGCATCAATGTACAAAGTTATGATTTAATAATAAACAATTTTTTAAAAACTGTCTGAGGTTTGACTGTCAGCATGGGTCTGATTTAGGACCAGAAGTCCTAAAGAAGTGGGGGTTGCGGCAGTGCCTGTGGCTCAGTGAGTAAGGCGCTGGCCCCATATACTGAGGGTGGCGGGTTCAAAGCTGGCCCCGGCCAAACTGCAACAAAAAAATAGCCCGTTGTGGTGGGCGCCTGTAGTCCCAGCTACTCAGGAAGCTGAGGCAAGAGAATCGCCTAAGCCCAAGAGCTGGAGGTTGCTGTGAGCTGTGACACCACGGCGCTCTACTGAGGGCGACAAAGTCAGACTCTGTATCCAAAAAGAAAAAAAGAAGTAGGGGTCAAATTTTGGGACTATGCTTTGGAGTCTTAGCATGGCAATCTGAATTAGGAGTTTGATTTAGGGGGGGCTGGTTTTTTGAGATTTGAAGTTAAATTTTGGAAGCCCGAGGCTAAAGGACTGAAGTTGGGGTCTGAATTAGAGGTCTTTGTTTGGGGATCTGAGATTTTAATTTGGGGATCTGGGTTTGGGAAGCTGAGGTCACAATCTGTGAATATTGTCTAAGGTATAAATTCCAAATTTAGTGTTCTAAGATTTGGATCTGAGTTTAGGGTATCTGACCTCTAGGACCTGAGTTTGGCATATGAGATTTTGTGACTTGATACTTTGGAGTCTGCATCTGGGAATGTGATACTGAGTTTTGAGTTTAGGGGGTCTGAGCTCTGGGTTTCTGGATTTGGGGTCAGTTTGAGATCTAAGTGTGAGGGTCCTAATTTATAGATCTAGGTTTGGGGTCTGAGGTTCCAAGGCTCAGCTTGGACATGCCTGAGGGGCCACACTGAATGTCTGTTTGGGGGGTCTCAGCACAGGGAGCAGAAGTCTGGGGCTCTCACCCTCTTCGCAGCGAGAGCAGATGGGGTTCATGTTCCACAGTGTCTGCATGAAGGAAGCGTCCACCTGAAGCTCCCCACTGGCTGTTGACAGGTGCTGGGGGCAGACAGATGTGGTGGTCAGATGATTGGGAGGGGCAGGCAAGAGTCCCAGAGTCAGGGGCCAGAAAACCAGCAGACAGGAGACAGAAAATCAAAGATCACAAATCAGGATACCAATATAGAGGTGGAATGAGGGATCAGAAATCAGAAAATTGGATGTCAGAGATCAGGAAACTGGAAATTGGGAGACCAGCCAGGAAAATCACTGATGAGGAAATGGGACCCAGCCCATGGGCCTCCAGCCCTGGGGCAGTACGTGTCACACTGGAGCTGGGACTGCTCACCAGGTAGCGCTCGGAGGAGACACTGACCAGGATGATGTCATCCCCCACGCGGACCTTTTCTCCTTCTGACCTCTGCTTGGAGGCTGGGTGCATCGTCCACCAACAGGCCTCTCCTATGGGCAGCCGTGGGAGGAAGGTGCCCATCAAGATGGTGGCTTCACAGAATGCTCTTCCCCAGGGCATTCCAAGCCACTGAGCCTCCCAGGCCCTTGGCCCATAGTTCTATTGCTGTCATCAACTCTTTACCTAACAGGCTCACATTTCTGTCCTCAGTCTCTCTGCTTAGAATTCCCCCAGTGCTTGCTGGGGTCTCCCTGTCCAGAATGTGCCCCCAGACCCTCTGCCCTCCAGGACCCCACCCATTAAAGGCTTGCCTTTGTGTGGCTTATGTAGGGTGGTCTTCTAACCCTACACCCATCCAGTCCCCGTACCTGTGGCATCCTCCTGCAGTCCCACGTCAAAGGCCAGCTTGTCAGTCATGGAGCGGGAGGTGGTGAGGCAGCTCAGGTACTAGGGTCATAGGGAGACATCAGCCTCCATCTGCCAGGCACCACATGCCCTGCCCCTGCCCACATCCCCTCACCGATGAACTCACCATGCGGCTGTGTGCATGCCGGAGCAAGATGGCATGGCCATACAGGAGCGTCCTGTGTCCCCCACCCTGGGACGACTACAGGAGGAGGGAAGACACCGAGTAAGCACAGACTCCCCAAACTTTCATAGGCCCCCATGATGTCTGGCCTATTCACAGGTGGGAATGTGCCCCTGAGGAATACCATGCTTGGGGCTGGAGGTAAGAAAGCCTCAGCTCAGATCCTCAACAGAGTCTCTGCCTGTCCATGGAAGTCTCTGAGAAGCCCACTCTATCCTTCCTGCCTCCTTCACCTTATTGATCAGGCCCAAGAATCACTCAGGGAAGATAAAGCCATCTTCCAGCTTCCCGGGGACACTCAGGGAAGCCCAGCATCTTGTGTTCCATGCACCTCAGTGCCCGAGCTCAGCCTGTCCCAACACAGCTGAGCTGCAACCGGTGTGCCCTGGAAGATGTTTTATATGTAAACATCAGCCATAGTGACAGGGCGACCACCCCACCAGAGCACAGCAACATTGGCTGTGGGGGGCGGGGCACATCCGATCCCAAGATGGCATCATTCCTCCCATCTCAGCTCTCACATGCCCATGCTCTGGGGGGCCATGTGATGGGGCCACGTGATCACATGGCAGACCCACTCCTGAAACAGAGGGGACCCACTCTTGGGATGGAGGGAGGTGGGGGGAGAGGTCCCATGCGGACAGGAGCTGGGATCAGGGCGCAGCAGGGGATGGGAAGGAGGAGAATGGGAAGGTGGGGGCCTGAGCCCCCACCCCTTCCTTCCTGCCTGCCTGGCCTGTTCTGGGCTCCACAGCCCCTCACAACTGGGGTGGGGGAGACCCCCAACCCCTGTGTGCAGGATGTGGGCCCAAGAGGTGGGCCTGGGGTCAGGAGGAGTTGGAAGGACAGGTGACACCCAAGGCCGGACCTACCCACTTATCCAAATTGAGGGCCTGTGGGGCGGGGCAGAAAGAGGGAGAAGAGCAGATGGTGAATGACCCCAGGTCCTCTCACCCATCCCTGCCTCCGTGCCCATCCCTGGAGAGGAAGCCTTACCTCCACACCGGCCTCCACTGTGTTGGCCAGCATCTCCTGCAGGGCTCGCACGGACAGAGACTGCTCCAGGACGAAGCAGCAGATGGCCAGATCGGGGGGCACATTCTGGGTGGGGAGATGTGAGTGTAGGCCTGAAGACCCCCAGCACTATCCCCTGGCACACCTACTCCCCAGACCTGACCCCAACCCCATGAGAAGCCCCTGCCCTCTGCCACCTCCCTCACCACCCTGAATCCGCACCAACATCTCCGGAAACCTCTCTTGGGCTTCCTCCCTCCAACACTAAGCCCCTCCCAGACTGCACAGAAGCTTCCACACCACCTTCCCCGCTCAGGTACCAGACGTCCCACCCAATCTCACAGGAAGCCCCAGCTCTGTGCCTCCCCACTCAGACACACTGAACTGCTCCGTGACAGGCAGCTCCTGCTCTGTCCCTTCCCCCCAGACAGCCCCAGAGTGCTCCTGCCTCCACCACCAGACTGTCCCACTTTCTCCCTTTTCCCTGAGACACCTATGAACACCACTTCACAGGTGCGGGCTGGCCTGACCCATCTCCCACTCCAGCCACCTCCAGTCCCCAGACACCCTCCCCTTCAAGGGACTCGAGGCTCTGCCCCTCAGACCCCACTACCCTAGAGCCTCCCTCCCCCTCAGAACCCCCTTCTCCAACCCCCAGGTCTCCTCCTCTCAGACCCAGGCTCCTTCCACTCCTCCGCCTCAGACCCCTCCACAGTCAGCCCCTTGCTAGGGTCCCCCTGACTCTCCAAGCCCTGCGCCATGCACCTGAGGTCTTCTGTTGCCTCTGTCCCTGCCCTCTCAAACCCCGGCTGCTCCCACCCTTAGAACCCCAGGCCTCAGACCCTGGGATCGCCTTTCTGTGGACCCCTGCTATCTGGGACCCTCTTGCACCCACCCTGGCCAGATGCCTCATGCCCTCCTCATCTCAGGCCCAGTCCCCTCCCTCTAAAGCAACAAGGTCCTCTCCTCACTGGACCCAAGGTTCTCTGCCCTGCCCTTATCCTGCCCCTCTCTCTGACCCCTGCCCCACCTCAGACCCCACATTCCCACTCAGCCCCTTATTCTAGACTTTCAGGTACCTGACCCTTGAAATGAATGCTTTCTGTCCCCTTGACAGACAACTACCAAGGAAAGCTCTGGATCAACGGCCTCACCCTGGCCTCCCACACCTCCCTGGGCACAGGGATCCCTCATGTGGGAAGTCTCTGCCCCCTTGGACACCTTTAGGCCCCCTCCCCTCTCTCCTCAAACCTCTGCCCCTAACCAGCTTGGACCCCTGGCCCTTTTCTCTCTTAGTCTCCTCCCCATTTTCTCTCCTGCCAGCACCCTCTTTCGGACTCCCTCTTCTTTGGATCTGAGACTCTCAGCTCCTCCAGAACCCTTTCCCCAGGCTCCCCCTCGACCCCACACAGACCTGGGCATTGCTGGTGGGCTCCAGGAAGCAGAGGCGGTTGCCAAAGCCCTCCGCAGCCAGGCAGAGCTTGAGCTGCTCCTTGAGCACGGTGGCATTGCATTGTAGCACCACCTCATCATCCTGTGGGAGACCGAGCGGTCAGGGCTCTCTGGTGGGGCCTGGCCTGAACACCACAGATGTACCACAGGCCATTCCCCCCACCCTGGTCTCTATGAAAAAGACAGCAAGGAATAAGACCTACAGCCAGGGGCAGGGCTTTTCCCTCTCCCACCTACTTCTACTCTTATTTTATTATTTTTTTTGTTTGTTTATTTGTTGCAGTTTGGACGGGGCTGGGTTTGAACCTGCCACCCTCAATATATGGGGCCGGCGCCCTACTCACTGAGCCACAGGTGCCACCCAATTTTTTTTTTTTTTTTTGAGACAGAGTCTCACTATGTTGCTATGTTGTCCTTGGTAGAGTGCCATGACATCACGGCTAACAGCAACCTCAAATTCTTGGGCTTAAGCAATTCTCTTGCCTCAGCCTCCAAAGTAGCTGGGACTATAGGCGCTTGCCAAAATGTCTGGCTATTCTTTTGTTGCTGTTGTCATTGTCGTTTAACTGGCCTGGGTCGGGTTTGAACCCGGTATCCTCTGTGCATGTGGCTGGTGCCATAACCACTGTGCTAAGGGTGCCGATCTTCCCACCTATGTCTAACATCCCATGAGAGGAACCAGGGTCACTCTTATTTTAAAATGGGGAACTGAAGTGAGATTCTGTCTCTAAAAAAAATAAGGAACTGCCTCAGCGCCTGTAGTTGGTGGTTAGGGCACCGTCCACATATACTGGGGCTGCCCGGTTTGAACCTGGCCCGGGCCTGCCAAACAACAATGACAAAAACAACAACAACAAAAATAGCTGGACATTGTGGCGGGCGCCTGTAGTCCCAGCTACTTGGTAGGCGGAGGCAAGAGAATCGCTTAAGCCCAGGAGTTAGAGGTTGCTGTGAGCTGTGACACCATGGCATTGTACGAAGGGCAAAATAGTAAGACTGTGTCTCAAAATAAATAAATAAATACAATCAGTGTAACATGGTTTCTTGTACCCTCAATGAATCCCCAACAATAAAAAAATAAATAAATAAGTAAATAATTTTAAAAGATAAAAAATATAATGAAACTGAGGCTCAAAGGGAATGTTGATTGGCCAAGGCCACTAGGTTGGTAACAGGAGGTGCTGGAATTTGAACATGAGTCTGCGCTAGTCATGATGGTTCACGCCTATAATCCTAGCACTCTGGGAGGCTGAGGCAGGAGGATTGCTTGAAGTCAGAAGTTGGAAACCAGCCTGAGCAAGAGTGAGACCCCATCTCTAGCAAAAATAGAAAAATTAGGGCAGCACTTGTGGCTCAGTGGGTAGGGCGCCAGCCCCATATACCGAGGATGGTGGGTTCAAACCCGGCCCCGGCCCAACTGCAACAAAAGAATAGCTGGGCGTTGTGGCGGGCACCTGTTGTCCCAGCTACTCGGGAGGCTGAGGCAAGAGAATCGCCTAAGCCTAGGAGTAGGAGGTTGCTCTACGGAGGGTGATAAAGTGAGACTCTGTCTCTACAAAAAAAAAAAAGAGAGAGAAAAATTAGTTGGGCATGGTGGTGGGTACACCTATAGTCCCAGCTACTCAGAAGGTTGAGGCAGGAGGATCCCTTAAGCCCAGAAGTTTGAGGTTGCAGTGAGCTGTGATGATGCCACTGCACTCTAGCTGGGCTGACAGGAAAAAAAAAAAAGAAAAGAAAAAAAAGAAAGGAACCCAAGTCTGGCTAGCTCCAGAGGCCTCCTAAGTAGGGTCTGCAAGGGGAAACATTGGAGAGTGGAAAATAGGAACACCCGCCTTAAAAAGCAAGTTAAAGTGTTTTTTCAGCTCATTGTTCTCTAAGTTCTCTATTTTGTGTGTTGTTTTAATAATAGAGTACTATTTTGATGTTTATTTACAGAGTGCTTTCTTTTTTTTTTTTTTTTTGAGACAGAGCCTCAAGCTGTCACCCCGGTTAGAGTGCTGTGGCATCATAGCTCACAGCACCCTCCACCTCCTGGGCTCAAGTGAGTCTCTTGCCTCCGCCTCCCAAGTAGCTGGGACTACAGGCGCC
>CAUYRH010038393.1:0-11179 GCA_963574655.1 Perodicticus potto | reverse complement strand
TCCTGAGGATAGTTACCACGATGAGCAGGTTGCCCACCATCGTCACAATGTATATGAGCAAAAACATTACAAATAATGCTTTTTGCCCATCAGGATCCTGAGTGAGACCCAGAAGGACAAATTCGGTGACATTGTTACTCTCTCCCATTTACTTTTACCTAAGGTTTGTGCCAGAGCTGAGAGCTCAGGAGAACAGGACCTGGAATGAGACTGTGAACAGGGCTATGAACATCATGGAGCACATGGAGCACATCTTCAGTATCATATTTATCAGTGGTTTACACACAATAAAACTTTAGTGAGTATCTATTGAATTTCTCTTTCTAAAGATCAATGGACCTTCTGTTAATACTATTTTTCCTCAGATGATTTTGCTTTGGTCCTAGGTTAAAATGAAGTCTAAGTGGATAGTCTATGGAGAAGAATATTTAAATGCTCAATGATCAATCATGCATTTAATAACTCCTTATGTAGAATATGGTACTTCCTGGCACAGACATTAGGTATGGGAACAGGAAAAATTGTTCAGTACTCAAGAAACTTAGTCTCTCCTGGTGAAAATAAACTATAAATAAATAAGGTGTCCTAGAGTCAGTTATTTGAATGTGCAGCAGTTATGCTATCTTTACAATATGCAAATCACCAAACATATAAACCACTTCTGAAACATCTCACTCAATATTTGGCAATCTGTAATCCACTGTCATACCTTCCACCCTGCATGTCTAAAAGTATGGCCTGTCTTCATGGATCCCTCATTAAATATAAAGAAAGTGGATTTTGAACTGTATTAAATAACCATAGGATAATTTAGGATATTATTTTTTGGTCTGAGTCTGAGTGCTTTTTACTGCAATTCTCTTCATTTTATCTTGATACTACTATTCTAATCACACTTACAAACATTACCTGGTTTTTCAGCAATTCATGTTGACCTGACTGGAACTAACTCATGGCTATCAGCAAAAATCATTAAGAGACAGTAATTTTTCCAAAACTCCTGGTGTGAGCAGTGAGGAGGAAATAGACCCTGAACATGAGTGGGATGTGGGTTTACTTATAATGCTGTTTGGGTACTGACAGTTCTCCGAAATAGAACTTCAGTGTCCTTATTCCAAAAAGAAGTATACTTGAGAGAAAATTCCAAAATTAATGTAAGTAGACAGGGGGATAAGTTCTTTTCTAAATATACTTATTACAAGTATGTCTCAGTTTGCTCAATGAAAAATAATGTGCTTGAACTAGACAATCTCAGAATCTTTATCAGTCCAACTCTCTATGATATTCCTCAGCCCTCCATTACTCTATTCTGTCAATTTTGTATTTTTCAATACTTTTATGATTAAATAACAATAGCCCTTGTTATCACCATGAATAATTCAAGCTAGGGGAAAAAATTATTAGATCATCACAGTGAGCAAATGCTGACTATGAGTCTCTCATTTCGGGTGTATCTATTACGGAGCCAAGACACCCTTGGAGACAGAGCACAGCACGGAGGATAATGTGGACTCTGGAGCCGCACGTCCTCTGTCACAATCCCAGCTTCACCACTGACTGTGTGACTATGGCCCAAATAATAAACCTCTCTGTGCTCAAAGTCATCATATTTAGAATGAAGATACTCATAGTGTTTACCCCTTAGGGTTGCTGTTTATTGCAACAAAGTAAAGTGCCAAGAGCAGATCCTGGAGCCTGGTAAAGCCTTAGTGTTCTTTGATGTTCCCTGCAAGCACTGGCTCAGAACCGTGCACTTAAATCTTTGTCAACTTGAAAAGAATTATAGAGTCCAGAATAAAGCAAAGAGTACACAAATACCTCATAAACTTCTTTCTGTGCATGCAAAAAAAATCTATATCTTAGTTACGTATCTAAATTTACATGAGTAGTAATTTTACCTGTGCTGGGATGGAGTTGGACAAGAAGCCTGCAAATAATGGGGGAAAAGTTGGACTCATCACCAGAGGGAGAGCTACATAGAAGGAAATGAAAGAAAAGAAAGATCAAACAGGAAACAGAAGTTATGGTAACAAATGCATGTCCACAGGCAATAAGTATATTAATGTAATCATTACGTGACGCTAGTATTCTTTTTTTTTTGAGACAGAGCCTCAAGCTGTCACCCTCGATAGAGTGCTGTGGCATCACAGCTCACAACAACCTCCAAATCCTGGACTCCCGCAATTCTCCTGCCTCCGCCTCCCAAGTAGCTGGGACTACAGGCACCTGCCACAACACTTGGCCACTTTTTGGTTGCAGCCGTCATTGTTGTTTGGCAGCCCAGGCTGGATTCAAACCCGCCAGCTCAAGTGTATGTGGCTGGTGCCTTAGTTGCTTGAGCCACAGGCGCTAAGCCTGGTATTCTTTTAAAGATCTTTTTCTGAATGATTTCTTTTAGTGAGGAAGTGCTGATGACACAACTTCCTCAGGGTCCCTGGGTATGCTCAAGAGGCATCTTGGTGTATCCACAACAAATAAACCCAGACCAGATCCTACTAAAGACAATTTTTTTAATTCAAAAAGAAAAAAACATCTATTTCTTAAAGTTTCTAGATCTGATGGTTAAAGACAAACTTAAAGAGCAGAGAAAGATGGGACAAGTATAGACACAAATTGAAACTTTCTAGTTATTCCTTGCTGAGGAATATTACAGAATAAATAAACCTCAGATGTACACAAAATGATTCCATTTCTGTAGATTTGGCAGGGGGGAGGTCATGTGCAGGAAGACATGACACCAGCTGTGATGAATGTTCTGTATATTTCATTCACATAATTCAGAAACTTTTCTCATTGTTGAGGCTGTACACCAATAAAGGCATAACTGCTGAAGAACGTAAGGGCATAAGGTCATCTACAACCAATTCTCCTCCCCCACCACCACATTATTTCTACAAGGTTTAGTGCCTTTTCTCTCTTTAATCATCAATGGTGGATTTCACCAAGATGCATATTCTGTTGGGCAATTTAGCTATTTACTTGTAAAAATAGGGTATGTAAACGATCCTCTATAATTTAAGTCATCAAAGAATTAATACTTTAAAAATGAAAGCTAGTAGGAGTAGGCTTTGCACTTAAAACACTAAGTTAACACTTTTATGGAAGAAAAATAATCTGATGTAGTTCTGTAAGTACATGATATTTTTAAAAGACAAAATCCCATATTAACAAAAATACTCTCTATAGTATTTTAAATTCACAGTATTATGCATATTTCTAAATTATGGTACACAGGTACTTCCCTAAATAAGGGTTTCTCTCTCTCTCTCTCTCTCTCTACACACACACACACACACACACACACACTAACAAGTTTGCTCAGAGTAAGTTTTAGATTCATATATAAAAGCTCAGGCTGTACTTCCAGCACATAATGGGTATTTGTTCCTTTACACTCTGACACATTATGTATGATATGCAATTTTAAATTTTCTAATTCAAATATATCCTCTATCTAAAAGTAGTTCTATAGCTTTATTAAGGAATCATGTAATTATAATAGCCCATAAACTGAGATTATAAATCCATTGTTTTTTTTGTTACACATGGAACACACAATGTGTTTCTCTTGTTATTTGACAAAATGGAAAATAAACACCTATCAGGCAGTATATTTAAAACCAAGTACTTTATAAATTATAAAGTTCTGTGTTTGGCTAACAGAATTTTTGTAATTTTCCTAATTAGAAATTTTCCTAAATTGTAATATTCCTAATTTTTCTGTTTTTTCAAATTCAAATTTCTCCAATGAAAATATATGATATTTAAGACATTAGCTATATTTCAATATATCATTGGTAGTTTTAATGAGCATCTCTCATCAGTTGTTTCAAAAACTCACTTCTTAGGTCTTCCTCATGATCTGGAAAAATCAATGCTTCTTTCACTGAGTGTAACTGTAAATATCTTATGCATCTGTATGTGATCATAGAACACACGAAGATATATGGGTCATGAATGAGCCTAAAATTTGTTTCCAGTTGTTTCAATTTCCATGTGACCATACAGGCTTCTCATTACTGAGTCTTCAGAATGATGTACAATAAAGCAGATGCCTAAAACAAGAAGAAAAGACACATACATAATGCCAATATTTACTATACAAAAAAAAAAAAAAAAAAAACTCTTCAGCTTTTCAGTCACTTAAATAGCACACCACTCTAACCGCCGCTTCCTTAATCAAAAGCATCTCCCTGTATGTTGCCAGTCTCATCCTAGGAAATAGAGACCTTCCACAAATTTCTACATGGTGGATACAGCAAGAAAACATTACAACTAATGAGCAGATACCACCTGAACACATACTCCAGCCTGGGAAGAAAACTGAGTTTTCGGAAATCTCCTGGGTTATTTTCTCAGGAAAGTAATCCTCCTACTTATGTGCAGACGAGTTTATGACTGTTTACATCATCACTGTGTTCAATGGAGGAGAGTTTAAGGTCATTACATATTTAGTTAATCAGAATATTTGGAACAAAATCAAATGAATTAATCTTTCTAAACAGTTTTCTTTTGTAGAATGATCCCTAGAGGTAAAAGACGTGGTTCTTGCCAAGAAAATGTAGCTGAATGCCAAGTAGTGTAAAAAGCCTGCAATGTGAGAAGAAAAATTCTAACATGAATTGAATAATAAATTATGAGTTTCACATTATTAAATATTCAGGTGAGGCAAGTAATATCTAAACAAGGATGAAGGGATAAACAGCCTCAAGTTCCTTTGCCACAACACAGCAGTAAAGGAGGATTTTACCCAGATTGTTAGAAGTCTGTGACTCAGAAACACTGAAGCTCAAAGATAGAGATCCCTGGAGCTGAATGTGACATTCAAAGTCTTGGACAGACAGGCAATCATAGTTCTGCGGGTTTAGGTAGGAGTAGAGGTTATTTATTGATCAAGGACTGCATCTGTGTCACATGTAACCATAATGATTGTTGGTTTGTTAATTTGATCCTTCAATTTTAGTCCAATATCAGAAAGAAATTGTTCCTTTCTAACATAGGAACAGCACATAAGGGCCTCCACTGTAATTTCCTTAACAGGGCTTGTCACGGGCTGCATTGATTATCTGTACCTCTTTATATTTTTAGTTAAATATCAGATATTTTGTGGCATCAGGGCCTTTGATAAAGAGTCGCATAAATACTTGTTAGAACCTGCTAAATATTTTTATCATGTAATGGGTTCCACTAAAAGTTGGCAGTTTTCGATTTACCTGACAAATTGGTTGAATCCAGAAGCCCCAAATATCCTATGTGTTATTTCTAAGATTAAAGGAGAATGGCTTAGCACTGTACCTCTCTCACTGGCAAGAACTAAAAGTTGCACAAACATATCTTAATTCTGAAGGGCTATCTGATGTCGTTATAGTTACTGTGAATTAAATTATGACTCAAAGATGGAGAATTAATATATGCATAAGAGATCATTCTCTCTGTCACTCCAGTTGAATGCAAAGAACTATAAACATTTTCTGCCTATGAGGCAAAAGTGTTCCTGGAAGGGATGATGCTCACAACAGCCTGGAATCTTATTTACTCCAATGAAAAATACATCAAAAATGTTAACTAATATACATGTTGCCTCAAAATATGCCACAAACCAGCAAAATTCTCTATAACCAATATCAACTAATACCAAGTGATAAACTAGAATTAAATATAGAACTAGCAAAAATGCTTCATTTTACCCATGTGTCCAAATTGGAACAACCAGAGAAAACAGAAAAAGGTAATAGGCATGTGCTTGAGAGTCCTTAAAAAACTAACAAGGTGCAGAAATATTTTGAAGGAAAGCCAGAGACCTAAGCTCTGCATTTGGGTTCCTTTCTCTCTAAAGGTGTAGAATGATTTTAGGGCCCCAAATAAAAGCCTGAGGATCTGAGAGGAACTTGCTGTAGATACTTTACCCTGAGGGACGAGTGAAATTCAAGGTCTGTACCAAAAAGAAGAGTCCTTTTGCAACAGCCAAGCTTTCATTTGAGAGCCAGAGTTTTCTTACTCTTAGAGTAAAAAGATTATGCAGTAGTTGGCCCTCAAAGGCACTCAAACCCAGCTTGAATCATTGAATTTCTTGGTTGTGTTCATGTTATCGGGCATGTCACTTTTTCGATCCTGGCTGCCAGCTAGAAACACAGGGAATCCTCTCTTAAAGAAGAATATATTGTGAAAAGTCTCGAATTATCTGACAATTAATTATATGCAAAATATAACTATACTTTGTCATTTTTTAAAATTTTTATTTTTAAATACATGTATTTTATTATTCTTCATTACATTATTCCCCCCCACCCCCCAGTGGTAAGACAGAATTGATTTACAGAAAAGAATACAGAAAACACTAAAGCTCCTGGTAGAGGAAGAGAATTCAAGTGGGGAGAGAGAAGCTCTCTCCGTTCCTCTCCCGGTCTTTCCCCATCTCCTCCTTTAGGCCTTTAGCCTCAGGGTATATATAGGTGTATGGGTTCCTTGGTCAGGAAACGAATGAATACAGTCCCTTCCGCCGGGGGCAAGGTGAATGAGTGTATCAAAGAATGGATACAGTCCATTCATGGAATTGAGGCCTAGGAAATTCACAAGAAATTGACCTAGGAATAGGAAATGGGTGTTCCACATTTAGTCCTAAGTGTAAAGTGAAGGAGACACCAAGGCACAGGTGTCTCCTCAGCAGTTGTCCAGCCTTTTTGGCCATTGGAGCCTCTGGTGGGCGTTGGAGGTCCCCCTCCTTGCCTGTCATCCAGCCCGCTGGCTCTTCAGCTGGCTGCCACAGCACCAACACCGCCAAGGAGGAGGCGGCAGGTCCGCCAGCTCCTCTGAGCTGGCTAGGGCGCCAAATGTCCTGCATCAATTCTCCCTCTCTGAGTAGAAACCCCAACTGCTGTTAGGGAAAAGGGGCGAAGACTCGATCTAACTGCTTCTTGCTGTATCGGGCAATGTTAGAAGGGGGCAGTTAGGGTTTCTCCAGAGGGAGAGTGATACAGGGGTTCATGGACTGGAACCATCTTTATTGCACGTGGCTTGATGACATTTCTGGAAAACATACATCTGATTAGTGTAATCAGTAATAGGCAAAGGTAGAACAGCGTCAGGTCAGAAGCACTTATTCAGTGATGCTAAAAGAAACAGGTTTTCATTTTAAAAGATTACCTTTTATTGCTAGGACTTGCCATACATAGTAATTATGTGTGATTGCTGATCTTCACCAGGGTCAACCTCAGCCTTTAAAATCATCTTTACAAAGAAAATAGAGAAGTGCTGAGTTTTAGAAGATGTCACTTTTTCTTTCATCTCCACATAGAAAGGTGATTGGAAAGAACAGTGAATAACATTTAGATTATTTGTCCAATCTTGATATTAGCTGGGGTTTTTGTATAAGATCCAGCATGTTTTATGCATTTTCTTAGAAGGCAGCCTTTGGTGAGAACACCAAATCAGGTCACCTCTTACTCTGGTCAGGAGTGAGATTAGATGATATTGCTTCCCTTGTGAGACTTTGATCTAAGCTGGCAGCTAACAACAGATTTCCACCTATCATAAAATATGACTATCTTAGGCCTTTCAGTCACCACTCAGTGTTAGACATGGAGCTGTCCGTGGTTGTGGCAGTGGAGCCATTTCCAATCTACACTTCTGTTCTTTCTTTGCAACAAACATGCTCTTCCCACTCCTCACCTAGCCCTTCTAGTACATTGTAGCTAATTATCATAGGTTGAGTTCTCTGAAAGCAGGTGCTGAGATGGAATTTGGGGTATAAGATGTTTCCTGGGGATTAGCACCTGTGAAGGAAAGAAGAGGGAAACAGGATTGGGCAGAGGGAAAAGTCCAACTCATTGCAGCTCTGTGAAACCTCAGCCAACCCCCCGTGCAGCTCTGGATTGCATACTGTTCATACACGGCAAGCATATCCCAGGTGAGCCCAGAATGTCCCTCTGGGTCACAGGACAGACGTGGACTCTCCCAGAAGGATGTGACCTCGGGCCAGCCTGCTCTCTGCTGCTGAAGCATAACCTAACCTTAGTCCCTGTGGCCAGGCAATAAGACCTTTCTAGAAGGGGCACCTAGGGCACTTCTCCACATCCACCACATCAACCATCACCCGACAGTGCTAGAGCCAGGCCTGCCAATTCCAACATCAGTAGACTTTAATTGTAACCATGAAAGACTGTAGAAGAAGAATTTTCTTTTTCTCCTGGAGTTAGTGGCCTTTTAGTGAATAAAAAAGGGATTGTCTTCAGAAGTACTGAAAATGTGAAGTGAAGCTCTAAGAGTGGATTCTGTGAGGTCGTGAGAATCACTCATGAATTTGAAACTGCTAAATCCAAGGAAGTAAGTTAATACTGCAAAGCCCCATGTAAGAAACCCGAGTCACTGTTTTTAAGAGGTTAAAACACAGCCTAGCATGTGTAGAGCACTTTGGTGTTCAAAGGATTTTCTCATGTCATTCGAGTCCCTTAATAATCCTCTGGAGCAGGTCTTGTGACCATTTCCCAGATGAGGAAGGCTCAGGCTGCTCAGAGATTTGCCCAAAGTGAGGCTTCTGATGTCCCCTCAGTTTTTGTCAGTGACCTGTTTATCGAAACAGGAAACTTCTGGGCCCAAATCTTGGGCTAGTCAGGAATGCACAAATGATGGACAGGAAGTGGGGGAGAGGGAGGAAAAGGATTCCAAGGAAATCCTTCGAAAGGAAAAGGACATGGGGTGGCAGTTCAATGAATAATAAACATTAAGTAAAACAGAAGAAAAGGACTCAGAGTGGCCCGTGGCTCCAAGGCTTATAAACAAAACCCGGAGTGCTAGAATGTTCAGGCTAGGCAAGAAAGAAAGCAGGCCCAGTCTAGCAGTGTACAGAGGGTGTGGGGACAGCGATGATGGGAGAACATGATTTCCTTGAGACCAGGGAGGGGAACTGTCATCTCTGCGGTTTGGAGACGAAGAGGGTCCTGAAAGCCTAAGAGCTTTCCCTCATGGGTTCAGAAGGCAGACTGACAAGCAAGATGAGATGGGCCTCACCTTTCCAGAGGCTTGAAGGAAGGGACCAAAAGAGATTCCTGCCAATATCAAGGCTGGAGAAGAGGACACCAATTCTATGGAGCCCAGAAGCTCAAGCCAGGCACTGGAGGAGTGGCTCCAGCCAAGGCAATGTCAGGGCAGACTATGGGCCCTAAAGTGCTACTTTCTTAAAGCTGCATGAGTCAACATGTGGTCTCCAAACTGCTCCCACTTCTGTAATCATGAGGGGATGCCAGTATCTGGTCACCAGTGGGTATCTTGGGAAACGGACCTGGCTTGAGGAGGACCAAGCGAGTTGTACAGGTGCACTGAGTTGACCTTGACCCCTGAGTCTGAGAGATGAGAGAAAATAGGAGAATGAGAATCTTTTTGCCTTGATGGGGACTTACCACCACCATTTGTGGGTCTGCCTCCCCTGAAGGCACTGAGCCCAGAGAGCAGACTAAAGCAAACATTACCCTCATAGTTAAGGGGCCCGGGGATGCTCTTAGAAGAGGCTGCATGAAACTAAGTCACTAGAGAACAGTGACAAATTAAAAATAATGCCACTAGGACATGAAGATTCCAGAGAACACGAAAGGACTTCTGAAACTAGAAGACAAGATCTGCAGACAAATTCAGCAGATAGAAGGAAAGAAGGTAATAACTAATAGGAAGTAAATTTCTCAAGCTAAAGAAAAGGGCTAAGTCTGCTGATTGGAAGATTTTGCAAGTTCTGCTCAGGACAAATGACTCACAGCTTGGGAAATTCCTCAGTCTAAGGATAAAAAGATAGACTTACAATCCCTCAGAAAGAAAGTACAAGTTGCTTATGGAGGAAGAAAGATCAGGGCATCAACTTTCCCTTTTATGACACTTGAAGCAGAGAAGATTGAGGCGAGTCGTGTGACGATTACTGAGAACAAAACTGCACACCAGGAACCCTGCAGCAGGCCCCTTCCTCTGTCACGGTTAAGGAAACATATCTGGGGTTTCAAAGGACATCTCACCCACATCTCCCATCACAGAAAACGTTGGTAAGGCAAGATCTAACCAAACAATAAATGAATCAGCTTCAAGCCTTCAAGGAGGAGGGGAGAAGGTAAAGAAAAAAAATATAGTGATGAGCAAGGCTCCTTACAATACATCATTAGTTAAATTCAGACAGATAATAATAGACATTTAGGAATGTGTAATATAAGAGCTAAAAATAGAAGACACATATTTCAAGGGAAATGTTAACAATAGCCTGGAACAAAAAGTACGAGAGGAGAAATGGGAAGCAAAGTTTTCCACAGGTCTCCGTTGGTGTATGTGAGTGGGAGGTGAAAGCATTCTAAAGCCCTCACCGGGCGGGGGAGGAGGAACAGCCAGAGAATAGAGAATCTGGAGAGGTAGCTGGAGTCTCAGCCTCATGTAACTCAAGAAAAGAACGAGTTTGACTATGAGCAACACAAAGGAAGAGGCAGCTGGCAGAATGGAACAATAGGGTGGAGCTCCCAAATTAGCGAGAGAAGTAAGAGAATAGAACAGCAACTTGAGCTAATACAAAGGACACGGGGCGAGGGTTACATGAATAACAAACATTAAGTAAAACAGAAGAAATAAAATGAAATATATTTTTTGCTATACTAGAAATGAATATATAGAATTTTCCCTTAAAAGAGAGGCTATCGGATTTTTTTTTTTTTTTGAGACAGAGTCCTACTCTGTTGCCATAGGCTAGAGTGCAGTGACATCATAGCTCACGGCAACCTCAAACTCCAGGGCTTAGGTGATCCTTTTGCCTCAGCTTCCTGAGTAGCTGGGACCATAGGCACCCTCCACATCACCCAGCTAGTAGAGAGGGAGGTCTCTCTCTTGCTCAGGTCTTGAAATGTTAAGCTCAAGTAATCCACCTACCTTGGCCTCCCAGAGTGCTAGGATTATAGGTGTGAGCCACTGTGACCGGCCAGATTGGGTATTCTTTTTTTTTTTTTGTAGAGACAGATCCTCACTTTAAGCCCTCGGTAGAGTGCCGTGGCATCACACAGCTCACTGCAACCTCCAACTACTGGGCTTAGGCGATTCTCTTGCCTCAGCCTCCTGAGTAGTTGGGACTACAGGCACCCGCCACAACATCTGACTATTTCTTTGTTGCAGTTTGGCCGGAGCAGGTTTCGAACCCGTCATCCTTAGTATATGTGGCTGGCTT
>CAUYRH010038392.1:0-49485 GCA_963574655.1 Perodicticus potto | reverse complement strand
GAGCCCGAAAACCAGCACAGTTCAGCAACAGTCTGTGCCCGTCCACACCCCTCAAGAAAATCTCCCAGAATCTGGACTCTGCAGGGAACAGGCCTCCAGACCTCAGGGTGAGAGTGGAGGGGAACACCAGGAACTCCGACTTGCAGGTATAGAGTATACACAGTTTTATGCCTGGCTGGAGAGCGCTGCGGCACCCTAGAAGGGGAAGGAGGTTTGGTTTTTAGAAGGTCTCTCCTGTGGGGTAGAATGGGAGGACGTCCGGACTCTGCTGGCTTGTTTGTATGGAGGTATGGCGTATACTGCGAACCTCCTTCATGGGGGAGGGGACTCCCATCCGTTTGGTGATGTGCTCTGTACCTTTTTGTTTGTGTCCTCGGGGTCTCAGGTCTCCCCAGCAGGGTTGATGTGTGCTCTTGACCTTTTCTTTTGGCTCAGATCCAAACCATCAGCTTTCTTGCTGAGTTTCTGTCCTTTAACGCTCCTTTTGGACAGGAACCTCTGCGGAAAGCTGGCTACAGATAGCCATCTTGGCTCCTCCCCCTCAGGAACCATTATTTTAATCTAGCTATCTTTTCCTTAAAAAGCAATGATTTAATCTATATTTTCATGTTTCTTAGCCTTATAGTCTTTTATTTTTAAAAATAGCTCTATTGAAATATAAATTACATTCAAAACTTTATTCATTTTAAGTGTACATTTCAATGGGTTTTTAAAAATCTATGCATTCCTATAAACACCACTGAAAGAAAGTACAGAGTATTTTTTTATTATTAAACCATAGCTGTGTACATTAATACAATCATGGGGTACAATGTGCTGGTTTCATATACGATCTGAAATATTTTCATCAAACTGTTTAACATAGCCTTCATGGCATTTTCTTAGTTATTTGTTAACACATTTATATTCTGCATTTAGTAAGTTTTTTTTTTAATATTTAGGGTCAGGCCGAAAAGTTGCCTTAGGACCCTTTGCAGTCAGAGTACCTTCCCCTCATCTCTGTTCCAGACAACTCTTGGTTTGGTTTCTATTACTATAGCTGGGGTTTTTCTAAAATTTCATGTGAATAGAATCAGACAAAATTTGTCTTTTGTGCCTGACTTCTTTTGCACAGGATGGTTCTGAGATTTGTGTCTATAGCTCAGTTTTTTAATACTGAGTAGCAGTCTATTATATGAATGTCCAGATTTGTTTATTCATGCATCTATTGATGAATATCTGCATTATTTTCAATCCAAGGCTATGGGAGGCTGAAAAAATGCCCCCCCCAAAGATATTCAAGTATTAATCCCTGGAACCTGTGAATATTACTTTACATTGAAAAAGCACCTTTGCCAAAGTGATTAAATGAAGAATCTTAAGATGGGAAGTTCATTCTGGATGATCAAGGTGGGCCCTATGTGCCTTCACACGTGTCCTTGTAAAGAAGAAGGTAGAGGGGTATTGGGAACACATACAGAGAAGGCAATGTGAGAAATTTGAACACACTGGAATGATGCAGTCAAGGAATGCCAGCAGCCACTGGAAGCTAGAAGAGGTAAGGAGGGGGGTCTTCCCTGAGCCTCCAGAAGAAAAACAGCCACACCAACATCAGCCCTGTGAATCTTCTTTTGAACTTCTGGCCTCCAGAACTATGACAGAATAAATTTATATTGTTTGAAACCACCAAGTCTGCAGTAAGCTGTTACAGCAGCTTTAGGAAATTAATTCAGGGCTATTACAAATAAAGCTGCAATGAACCTTTATGTGCAGGTCTAAGCATGGACATATTGCTCATTTCTCTTGGACAAATCAGAATGGGATTGCTGGGATAGATGTTTAAATTTTTATAATAAATTGACTGTTTTCCAAACCATGAGAGTTGCCATTTTCCCACATTCTTACTGTTGCTTTGTGCCTTAATTTGTTCATATTGCTATAACAAAATACCTGAAACTGGGTAATCTATAAATAATAGAATTTGATTTCTTACAGTTCTGGAGTATCTGCAGATTTGGTGTCTAGTAAGGGCCTGGTTTCTACTTTCAAGACACACCTTTTAAATGCTGAGTCTTTATTTAGCAGAAAGGCAAAAAGGACCTAGCTAGATCCATCCAGCCCTTTTATCAGAGCACTAATCTATTCATGAAAGGAGAACCTCAAGTCGTAATCACTCCCCAGACCAAACCTCTTAATACTGTTGTATGGGGAATTAAGTTTCAATGTGAATTTGGAGGGAAAACAAACCTTTAAAACCACAGTACTTGGTATGAGTAGTCCTTTTCATTTTAGCCATTATGTGCATAATATATGCAACAGTGATAGCTCACTGTGGTTTTACTTCACTTTTCCCTGTTGCCTAATGAGGTTGAGTATCTTTTCATGTGTTTTTTTGTCATTCATGTTATTTTCTTGGGCGAAGTGTTTATTCAAATATTTCACCCATTTTTACTGAGTTATTTGCCCTATTATTATTAGGTGGAAGAATTATTTGTGTAACAGGTACGTTTGCAAGTATTTCCTCCCTGTCTATAGCATGCCTTTTCCATTTCTTTTTTTTTTTTTTTCCTTTTTTTGGCCAGGGCTGGGTTTGAACCTGCCACCTCTGGCATATGGGGCTGGCACCCTACTCCTTTGAGCCACAGGCACTGCCCCTCAATTTCTTAACAATGTCTTTCAAATTGTGAAATTTTGAATTTTGATGAATTACAATTAAATATTTTTAATCTTTTACACCTTGTGCTTTTATGTCCTAAGAAATCTTCCTGACTCAATGTTACAAGGATTTCCTTTTATGCTTTTGTTAGGAGTTTTATTGTTTTAGCTCCTAAATTTAGCTCTCTGATCTATTTCAAGTTACTTGTTTCCATAGTGTGAGTTAAGGATCATGGTTCACTTTCTTGCGTATCATGTCCAATTGTTCCAGTTACATATATCAAAGAAATTATCCAGACTGGGTGTGGTGGCTCACACCTGTAATCCTAGCACTCTGGGAAGCCAAGGCTGGTGGATTGCCTGTGCTCACCAGTTCGAGACCAGCCTGAAGCCACAGCGAGACTCCATCTCTAAAAATAGCCAGGTGTTGTGGCAGGTACCTGTAGTCCCAGCTATTTGGGAGGCTGAGACAAGAGAATGGCTTGAGCCCAAGAGTTTGAGGTTGCTGTGAGCTGGGATGCCACAGCACTCTACCAAGGGCAAAGTGAGACTCTGTCTCAAAAAACAAACAAACAAACAATACCAAGAAAGTATCCTCATTGAATTACCTTGGCATATTTGGTGGAAAGTCAACAGACTACACGTGTTCCGTTGATCTGTATGTCTATTCTTACAGCAGTATCACCCTATAATTATTGTTATAGCTTCATGGTCATGAAATCAAATAATTTAAGTTGTCCTCTAATGTTAGCCTTTTTGTTTCTTTCATTCTTTCGTTCTTTTTTTTTTTTTTTTTTTTTTTGAGACAGAGCCTCAAGCTGTTGCTCTGGGTAGGGTGCTGTGGCATCACAGCTCACAGCAACCTCCAACTCCTGGGCTTAAGTGATTCTCTCGCCTCAGCCTCCCAAGTAGCTGGAACTATAGGCGCCCACCACAATGACTGGCTATTTTTTGGTGGAGTTGTCATTGTTGTTTGGCAGGCCCCGGGCTGGATTCGAACCTGCCAGCTCTGATGTATGTGGCTGGACCCTTAGCCACTCGAGCCACAGGCGTGGAGCCTAACGTTAGCCTTTTTAATAAAGTTGTCTGGGGCATTCTAGGTCTTTTGCATTTTCACATGATTTCTCGAATCAGCTTGTCTATCCATTCCCTTCCCCCCACCACAGAAAAAGACCTGCTAGGATTTTGATATGGATTTTTTTTAATCTATAGATCATTTAGGAGACAATTAAAATCATAATATTAAGTCATTTAATTAATGAATGTGCACCATCTTTTTATTTCAGTTGTATTTAATTTCTGTCAGCAATACAGAAGACCCTCCATAGCTGATCACCACCTTGCACTGACCACTACTTTTAGTTGACCCAATTTTCACAAACCAGACATGGACCATATGTACATATCAGTACAGTAGGTCTACTTCCTCTTGTTGACCAGTTTGTTATATAGTCCCTTGGTGTTCAACTTACAGAGGTTATACTGTATTTTGTAATTTTCAATGTACATATCTTACACATAATTTACTATATTTATTCTTTTTCTTTTTTTTTTTTTGATACAGAGCCTAAAGTTGTCACCCTGGGTAGAGTGCCGTGGCATCACAGCTCACAGCAACCTTGGCCTTAAGCAATTCTCGCGCCTCCACCTCCCAAGTAGCTGGGATTATAGGCGCCTGTGACAACGCCTGGCTATTTTTTGGTTGCAGCCATCATTGTTGTTTGGTGGGCTGGGTTGGATTCGAACCCACCAGCTCAGGTGTGTGTGGCTGGCACCTTAGCTGCTTGAGCCACAGGCAACCAAGCCATTTATTCTTGATTACTTTAAGATTGTATGCTTTTGCAGCTGGTGTTTTTTGTTTCAATTTTCAATTGTTTATTGCCATCCCTTCTTATAGAATTTTCTCTTTCTAGGGCTTTGTGCTGTTTCTCATTTCTAATATTTTGTGTGCTCTCTTTTTTGTTTTATTAGCACAGCTAGAAGTCTTTTTAATCTTATTATCATTTTCACAGATAAATACTGTTGTTTAATAAGTCTATTGACTCTTCATTTTCTAATGCATTAAATTTTGCTCTTTATGAATTTTTTTCTTTTTACTTTCATTAGGTGTATTTTGTTACTCTTCTCTAAAATTTTGAGTTAGTTACCAAATGTATTCTGCTTTCATTCTGTTATTTAATTATTGTGATAGTACACTAAGGCCACTTAGCTAAGCAGGAAGAATTACATTTCACAGAATTCCCTTCCTTAGATGGAGTTGGCCCCATGGGAAATCTACATGGGCATTCAGAGGCAGAAGTGAAGGAGCAATCTTTTTTTTTTTTTTTTTTTAACTCTAAAGTCAGTGTAGGGCCAGGTGCTAGATACTGCAGTTCACAGGTTGTCAGGTACCTGCCAACTGACCTTTTGGTGTGGGCAGCAGCCAGACCCTTAGCTTCTACTGGGTTTCCTCCTGCTTCTCAGAATTCTGGTTCTATGGCACATGCCGTGGGTGCCAGCTCATGAGAGCTCGTGAGAGACAGACATGAGTTCCCATTTGTCCTACTGGGTTGCAGTTTTCCCCTTGCTCTCTTCAACTTCACACCCTTCTCCCTTCCTGAACTAACCCAATCTAGGGATTTTCATTTGAGTAACCAGAGGTTGTTGGTCTAGGTTGTTACTGCACATTTTCTCTTGCCTTGGTTAGCGCTCTAGGTTTTCTTGTTGTTGTTGTTTTCTTTTTATTAAATTTCCAGCTTTGTTACTAACATAATTTATACGATAAGTTTTATGGCTTTATTTTTGCCACCATTTCTTTTATGGCACATCTTCCATATTGGAGTTCTTATTTTGATTCATTTCTCAATTTTATGTCCTCCAGCAATCTTTCAGAATAAGTGGTTTACTTTCTGAATCCAAGTATGCCTAAGAATATCTCTGTATTGCCATCCACTTGAATAATAATTAGGTTGGGTAAGTGAACAGTTGTTTGGTTTTGTTGTGTTTGCTGGCCCAGCACCCTGGTCTTCCTTTCAGGAACCTTCTCCTTCATTCATGAGGACTGGCAGGAGATGGTGCCCAAGTGAACAGGTATGTGACAATGAAAGCATGCCAATCTCCTGGCCATATGATCAATTCAGTGGTAGGCATGGACCAAGGCCAGAGCAATGAAAGTGACATTTGTTGAACTATTAGAGAAGTTCTAAAGCTACTAAGGTCCATCTGGGGTGACCAAATGACTTTCTCAGGACACCACCTAAGAAAGAGGCCAATCCAAAGTAATGCAGAGAGACAATAGGAGGCAGACCCTTAAGCTCCTAGGACTATGCCAGAAAAGAAAATGTATGTATTCACAACTAAAATTTCCAAAGGTAGATTCAATTACTACGTGATCATGATTTCACATTATCCATCATTTATGTCATTGAGGATATTAGAATATTTCTTTTATCAATTGTGTTTTGGGTTTAATGGCATAAACTTGTTTTATACGTGGCATATTTTTTTCTAATTTCTCTGAGTGTAGCCCTTGTTCAGAGCTGCCAATTAATTCATATCTGATGCTTTTTGCTAGCACAGAGAGAGGATGTATATATTTTTCCAGGACAAATAGTGTCTGCCAACAATTGTATATGTATTGGCTCCTGTTCAAATTGTTTAATTCTACATAAAACAGGTATTTTCTATGCTTGCTTGTGCTAGATTTGAATAGAGAGTGGCTTTCATTTGCCAGAAGGATGGGTTGGGTGAGGGACAAGGAATCCATGCAGAGAGAGCATAAGGCAGCCTATGGTTGATTGAGTCATTGCACCTCTTCCCACCTGAAATAAGGACATCAAAGATACCCCCACAAGGGCAAGCTCTTGCCCTTGGACTTGGCCAGACTGTGTCCACACTGGCATCTGCCTCATCTTTTAAAATCATTCATGAGGTTGAAATTCCTGCCCATTCTCCACCTCCCTCAACATCACCCAATTGTTTCATAACCAGCCCTCAACTCTACCTCTCTTACTTAAGCTTGGACTTTTCATGCATCTCCTAGGTAAGCTGTCTACTTACTTCACATGCAAGGTATAAGCTTGCTACGCCTTCCAAAACCCTGATGATTCTCAAATCCCAAAGGCTCACCTCCTACAGGGGCACGTCAGAACACAGGTGTTTTTCAATTGTAAGGACTGTGGGGAAAAACAGATAAAGACAGGGAGACAAGGAGGTGGGGCACATGTAATGGGGAAAGGAATACTCAATATTCTTGAATTCATATCAAACTAAAAGAAAAGCCCAACTAAATTTTCTTGACTGGAGATACACAGAAGATAGGATGAGAAAACACCACAGGGGCAGAGATGTTGAGAAACATAGCATCCAACTCTACCCAGTAAGCTACTGGTTAACCAATAGCTTCCTTTCCAAGTTTTAAAACCTAGTGCAGATATACAAAGAGTAGGTGGGTAGGCAGATAAATGGATAGAAATCCTGTAAAGAAACAAATTAGACTTCAAAATTCAGGTGGCTAAAGCTCCAGCCACATACACCAGAGCTGGCAGGTTTGAATCCAGCCCAGGCCTGCTGAACAACAATGACAACTACAACCAAAAAATAGCCAGGTGTTGTGGTGGGTACCTGTAGTCCCAGCTACTTGGGAGGCTGAGGCAAGAGAATTGCTTAAGCCCAGGAGTTGGAGGTTGCTGTGAGCTATGTGATGCCACAGCACTCTACACAGGGTGATAGCTTGAGAGTCTGTCTTAAAAAAAAAAGCAAAAACTATAGCTATGGGTTGAGCCACCACCTTGCCTACCAGGGAACAGCTTCCATTAGGAAGATAATTTCTATTTTGGTTAATAATGTCTTAATAGTTGTAACAGAAACTATTAGCTACCTACCAAAATGCTGTTTCTCTTTCCTCCACAGTGATGACTTCATCTGGAAAGTAGAAAACAGCCTGATCCCACATTTCTCAGTCCCCCTCACCCCAAGGAAAGGCCATGTGACCAGTCTCACCATGGAATGTGAGCAGCTGGGATATGCACTGCCGGGCATGACCCATGTCCCCTCCACCCCACTTTCCTTCAGCTGACTGAGATGGCAAGGACTGAAAGATCCTGGGAGGACAGAGCTCAAACTGGCAGAGCTGGCCATTAGCCTAGTTCCCTGAATGGCTGGCTACAGTGGCGATATCCCACCCCCCAATTCCCTCCCTCGACTTAAGATAAATTCAAGGTGGCCATAAAGTTCACGTGCAGTTTAAAATAATGAGCAATTCAAAATTGCACACAAACTTCATGGCCACTCTGTATGTTGGGTTTGATCACATGATTTTGAAATATTTTTTTCCCAATAGTTTATCATTTCACCCTCACTAATGCAAAGGAATTCTTGGAGAGTCAAAATCAATTCCTCCCTACCTCCTACCTTCCTGCAACTTCCATGATATGAAAAGAGCCCAGAAGTAAGTTTGATAGTTCCATGGAAAATTGTGAGAGAAACTTGAGTTTACATGAGTAGCTTGGGAGAGGGATGATAAGATCGCTTGGAATATGAAGAGAAATATGGGGAGGAAAAAGAACCAGAGTGACCCAGGAGCCAAAAGAGAAGGGGTAATCAGTGATAAGCAGTGGCAGGCATACGTGAGTATTAAAACATCTAAAGCTGAGGTCCAGCGCAATGGTTCATGCCTGAAATCCTAGCACTCTGGGAGGCTGAAGTGGGTAGATTGCTTGAGGTCATGAGTTCAAGACCAGCCTGAGCAAGAACAAGACTCTGTCTCTGCTAAAAATAGGAAAACTGAGGCAAGAGAATCACTTGAGTCCAACAGTTGGAGGTTGCTGTGAGCTATGATGATGCCCTGGCACTCTGGCACTCTATCCAAGGCAACAACTTGAGAGTCTGACTCAAAAAAAAAAAAAAAGAAAGAAAGAAAGACATCTGAAGCTCACTGTGATGTAGCCCTCACTCCAGTACTCCCGCAAACCTTCAGTAATTCCTATAACACATAACTGTCCCATCTTAAATGTTCATTGGGGTGATTACCACTGTGGGGTCAAACTAATGTGGTTTTATAGAAGCAAGGCAAGATATAGAACCGGATCTGGGATCAAGTTTCTTCACATAGGTGTCTTTGCACAGCTGTGAGTTTCCTCATTATGAAGTGATGAACCTCTCTGGGACTTCTAGTTAAACATGGCAGCCACAGCCACTCACCCTGGAAGTCCCACTAAAGCAAAAGCAGATTTTTTCAGGCACAAACCCACAAGGACAAATAGAAGAGGAGAAAGCTGCCACAAAATATTGAAAAGTGGTAATTAAACAGCCAAATGGTACCTGACAACATAATGGGGAAAACGAAAGCCTAAGAAAATTGTTGGCTAACACCAAAGATAGGTTAATTGGGCTTCAGAACCCCTGAAAATCTAAGAATTCAAACTACCAGGTACCCTTTGAAAATGAGGATGCAGGTGGGACTGAAAATAAGATGTTCACCTGAAAGTCTTTAGGAGGGGTGATTAGACACCCAATGCCCTCTTCCACCTAACAGAAGACTAGACTTTCTCTCTAAAGAAATCGAAACAAAGAAGCTCTGAATTCAGCAGCACTGGGAACAAGCAAGCATAGGGAGAGGGGCGTTTCCAGACTGTAAATAGGGAAATTAAGTGAGAGGAGAATGCAGCCCCTCCACCAATTCAGTTCCCACATTCCTGCAGCAGGAATTATGAACCACTTCCTCACCAGGAGATTGTAGATCATACTCTGAGTAAACCAACTATCCCAGGAGAAAGGATCTACAGATGCTGACATTCAGTGGTACCCCAAAGAATCAGCGGAGCCACACTATCCTAGAATGTCACTCACAGTCAAAAAACTTCTTCCATGGAGGTTGCTGTGAGCTGTGATGCCACAGCACTCTACCAAGGGTGATAAAGTGAGACTCTGTCTCAAAAAAAAAACTTCTTCCATGCACATAGCTTCCAAACAGTTCTTTAGTGCTTCACTCTTAAATATGAGTGACAGCCAAGGATTGCTAACACATAATAAAGGTTGCAGACAAGAATAAAGTGAAGCTGACTGACTATCAATGTTAATTACACTATGTCGGAACATATTGAGAGGAGTTTTTACTTCCTTTGGAGAATTAAGAGATTAATGAAAAGTATAGAAACTAAACAATTAAAAAATAGATAATTATTAACGCCAAGGAAAACAAAAAGTTGAACAAGAAAGAAAATGTGATCATAGTACACTACATGGCTCAGCTGCAAAGAGTAAATTATATGGTGATAATATCAAGACTAAATATTAATCCAGCTTGGCACCTGTAGCACAGTGGCTAGGGCACCACATACACCAGAGCTGGCAGGTTTGAATCCAGACCAGGCCTGCCAAACAATGACAACTACAACCAAAAACTAGCCGGGCATTGTGGTGGGCACCTGTAGTCCCAGCTACTTGGTAGGCTGAGGCAAGAGAATCGCTTAACCCAAGAGTTTGAGGTTGCTGTGAGCTGTGATGCCACGGTACTCTACCAAAGGTGACATAGTGAGACTCTGTCTCAAAAAAAAAAAAAAAAAAGATATAAATATTAATCCAACCAAAAAGATGATATAATTCTATCAGAAGGCAAGAAGGAACACAAATACATCTGTATGTTGGGGAAACCATAGCAATGGGTAACCATACCCATTAAAAAAGACTATATAAGCATAGTATTTTAAAATATTAAAACTAATGTCACAAAAGGAGTTGAAAGTGGCTGACTCTTGGAAGTGGGACTCAGGGGAGGTAAGGGGAAGAATTATTAGGCTTTTTAAACCATGTAAATGTATAAATAAAACACGTGTTTAAATAACATGCTGAAGTTCCTGAAGACATTTCCTAAATTGATTGGTACATGGTATTAGAGCCACATAAATTATTGTGAATTCTTTCCATTGTGTATGTTTTAACTGATAATGTGTCTCTCTGCAATTATCAGTCTTCTTGAATTTTTTCTTTTTCCGATTTTTTTCCCCGCTCCTCCTGGTTGGGGCCTAATGCTTGAGGACAATACTAACAGAAATGATAGCTGCTAACCCTTGTGACAATGAGTTGGTACTACATCTTGTCCTATGTTAAGGAAAGAAACGTGAGTTTCAGGAATATTCTATTACTCTGCCCAGGATGTAAAATAGCAAGTGATGGATTGGGAGATGAACACAGGCCCTGTGACCCCCCAGAGCCTGTGCACTGACTCTTCATGCCATACAGCTTCCTGTTACTGAAGCAGGTGGGAAATTAGAAACTTCAGTCTAACTTCAGTCTGCTGACTTCAAACCTGCAGCAGCCAAGAGACATTCATGAGATCAGCCATCATGGACACAGCATGTGCCGTGCCCACTTTGTCCAGGAGGTTGTCATCCCACCTGCCTAAGCCCCACATCCCTGGCAAGGCCCTGACACTGGGATTTCACAGTCCCATCGTTATACCTAATGCCTAGAAAACAGCTCATGGGTAACACATGCATCAGTATAATGTTTGACCTGTGCAAACCCCATCCCAACTCTTGGGAGCCTCCCCCGCTGTCTTGGTTAAGCATCTACTGAGTATAAACTGCAGCCTGTAGCACCTGGCCAAGACCTCTCTCCCTCACTCCCTGGGACAGTGTGCAGTCTACCTGGGAAAGTCAAGGCCATGAGGACCTAGAAGAGTTAAAGATAATAGCACATCCACAGGGCAAAGTGAGAAGCCTTGGCTCAGGACCTTGTGTGATGGCATGGCAGATGAAAGATACCTTGAACGTCTTTGCTAGTCACTGAGCATAGAGTCTAATTCCCTCCTCTCAAATGCAGGCTGGCTCAGCTGGGCTGTTGGCCAATGTCAACCCTTGAAACCAGCATGCTGGAGAGCCCACCTGGAATTCCATCCAGGCCTCTTAGAACATTTGCTCTGAGTACCTTAGTGAGGAGCAGCCGACACCAGAACACCCCTAAGAAGGGGATTGAAGGGGCAGGGGAATTAGGGAAGGCAAGCAGGAAACAGGCAGAGAGGACACCTCCTCCTGAGCCCACATGGCACTCCAGGGCACCCAGCCTGCTGTGCTCCCATGTCTGAATCAGGCAAGGGAAGAAAGGGACTGTCTGCATTTGCCAGGGAAACCCTCCCCTCAGAGCCTGCTGCCCTCTGAGCTCTCCACAGAGGAAAGGAAGGGCAGGCTTCCAGGAAAGCCACAGAGCCTGTCCGAGGGTGGAGCTGGGATGCCAGGGCCCTCGGATTTTCCCCTGTGCTCTCCCCCAGGCTGCACCTGAGTATTCAAAGGAGGACAGGTGTGGTTGGCAGTGGGGGGAGTCTAGGGGAGGGGAAGGGAGGGAAGCTCAAAGCAGCACCCAGGCACACACAGGAGTCAGACTGAAAGGAGCTATGACTCCCACAACATGCTCTGCTCTGGGGAAATGTGACCTTTGAAGAACCTTCTAGAAACATGTGAGCACCAAGATCGGTCTTCTGCCCACCGTTTGCAATCAATGCTGATATCTGAATGTGTAGAAGGGAAGAAGTACTTGGATAGGATTTCTGGCCACAAGGGCCCACCCTGGCATATGCCCTCATGCTTGGTGGCTCATGGAGCCAGGTGTTTACAAGTGGTTCTATGGACAGGGTGCGGGCCAGCCTGGGCCATGAGCAGCTCTGCACCCTGTGGTCTGGCTCTGAGCACACACCCACAGGCAGGGGTATGTGCACCCACTGCTCACATATCCGCTCCAAGCCTCGGCCTCTGAGCCTTGTGGGGCTTTTCACTGGCCTGAGAATCCAAGTGACTCAGAGCTATGGAGTTTCCAGATCTTCCTCCCTGTAGCTCAAATGACATAGCTGAGTAATTAGAGGGGTTGCAAGGGTCAGAGCACCAGTTTCCCGATCCTCGAGCCACTCCCTGGTCACAAAGGCCACCTTCCCTCAAAGGCCTGAGGACTGACCTGCCACCATGCCCAATCCAGCCTCCAGAGTGGGACCTGGGTCTCACCTCTGCCCTGCCCCCTCCGTCGCATCCGGCCACCTCCACCCGCTCCTGGTGGAATTCTGGGAAAGGCAAAGAGAGGACTGGGACAATGGCCTAAAATTAGAACCGACAGCAGAAGCGTGGAACTCTGAGTCATGCATTGTTCTTTTCTGGTTGGTTCGGGCCCCAGTGAGCACTAACAGGGTGAGAGCTAGCCAGGCCTGGGGAAGACGGGCTCCTGGACATCAGAAACTGCTGGGAGGACGGAAGAGGCCCTGGGGTCAGTCGTGACTGGTGTAGACTGGGAGACCTGGTCCACCAGCTGCTGTCTTCACCTCCTCCCTGCCCGCCTCAGGCCATAGACCCAGCCTCAGCAGCACTTCCCTGTGGCCCAACTTGCCGCGGTCAGGATCTCCCAGGAGCCCCTGTGTGGTAGTTTCACCCCCTGAGGCCACAAGCTTATCACCGTCTCTGAGAAAAATGATTCACATGCATGTCTCCAGTTTGTACCCCCAGGAAGGGGACTGTGTCTCTTTCCCAGCAGCTTGGGGGCTTCATGAGGGTAGGGGGTCCCCAGTGTGAATTCTCACCTCAGAGACCTCTTCTCTGTCATCTCAGCACCTCAGGCTCTCCCTGTCCACCGTCGCTGTGGAGCTGAGCTCCCTGTCTGCCGGCAGACCCAGCCCACCATGGGGTGGAACATACTTTTCTTCCTGTTCTGTTTGCAATAGGCTTTGTGGGAGGGATGGAGATGGGAGAGCTGGTCCTTCTCACCCTCCACTGTCCCCCAGTCACCCCAAGCCGCCCCAATAGTCAGCAAGTGCCAGAGCCGCCACACAACTCCCCATCCTGAGGGTCTGAGACTGTGAGACCAGGCAGCCACAATCCGACTCTCTGCACCGGTGGTGGGAGAAGACCACACTCCGGGACACAGGCTGAGGCCTGTGCGTGGACACCAGCGAACACACAGATGTCCCCAGAGGCCACTGCCATGTAGCATGCTGGGGGAATTGGATGGTCACAGGAGGGTGTGCACTGGGCTTAGAAGATTGGTAGGATACGAGGAGGTAGGAATTAGAATTTAAAATCAGAAAGATTGTGAAGCTTTGGCTGCAGCCAAGAAACCTGATTTTCACCTACTGGGAATGGATGCAGGATGGAGGCAGGTGTGGGGGCAGAGCTGCCTTGGAATGAGAGTTGGCAGGCAGTGGAGAGGCCGTGGGAGGCCAATGGGAGCAATGGGAGCACATGTGCCTGTCCCGTGCTCCTGCGACTGGCCAGGGCTTCCATGGCTGTGCATTCCCAGTTCCTCCCTGGCCCACAGTCAGTCATCACATCGCTGAATGCTGTGGGCCCTGTGACCTGCTGCCAGAGAAGGCTCCTGTAGCTGTCTGACGTGACAAGAGAGAGGACAGGCCTGACCCAGGATAGGCCAGGGAAGCAGGAGTCAGACACACGTGGCGGCACAGAGGAGGAAGGCGGGAGACTGGTCAGGGAGGTCTTGGGGATGGTGGGAGAATGGCAGAGCCAAGGCCAGAAAAGGATTCAGGGCCTGTGATGACCCCTGCCACCAAGATCATGTGAGCGAGGGAAGGGCAACATGTGGGGTCCACTGATAAGCTACACACAGGTGTGCACGGTCCCTTCGCTGGAACATGTCTGTTAAATTTAGTCCCTGTGAAGGGCAAGGGACATGTCCTGCCTCCTAGCTGGCTGGCGCTGTAAGAGAATCCATGGGCAGCTGGAAGAATTTCCCGAAGCTGGAGAGTGCCGGCACGTGGCGGGGCTGTGAGGAAGGGCGGCGCGGGCAGCCACTGGCATCCAGGCCTGGAGGGAAGTCAGCTCTCTGAGGGAGTTGGGGGGGCTCTGTTTAGATTGAGAGAAAATCATCAGAAAACCCAGAGCTTCAGTTCCAGTTCAGACCGACTCATTGGTTTGTTGCCTTTTTAAGATACTGTCTTTGTTTATAGAGTGTTTGTGTATGTTTCCATTTGGGATTCAGCAGATGAGTGCAGAGAATTCCAGGGTCTGCTTCATGGATCAGCTCCACTGGAAAACACGCACATTCCACCCTCAGACTGGGGGAATCCAGACACGTGCTGTCTCCTGTTTCCCTGCTCCCGCGACAGCCCCAGAACCAAGGGTGTCCTATGTAGACAGGGGCTGCCCCACCAGGAGCAGCAAGAGCTAAAATACTACAACTGACCACTGTGGACTGTTCCAACGTGCCCGCCTCACGGGTCCTCTCATTTAAATCCTTATAACAACCCCAAGCAGTTAATACAATGATCAGTCCCATTGTAGGAAAGGAAATGGAAATCAGAGAGATTAAACAACATGCCCTTGGTTGTTCTGTTGTAAACTGCAGAGATAGGATTTGAACCCAACATCATGGCTCCAGGGCCTAGCCAGGACCACCAAGTTAAATTCTTCCTGCACTAGGCACTATTGCCCCCCCAAAGCCAGTCTTGTCTCCCCTTAAAAGAGGATATGGAATGACAGGCAGGAGGGGTAGCAGCCTACAGCTCCCACCACCCTGGGAAGGCCACCTAGAGGAAGCAGCCTTCTGAGGATGTTGCTGTTGATGTTCCCAACAATTCCAGGCTCCATTTCCAGAGGCCTCTAGCTCCCAGGGGCAGGGTCCGGGGGGGGAGCTGGCTGGCTCCCAGGAGCCCCTAAGTCCCATGGTGTCAGAGCAGGAAGAAAAGGAGAAGGGGGAAGGTGTTTAGCTGGAGAGGAGGGGAGAGACCCTGGTTACCACCAGGAACCCTGCTACCTGCAAACCTCCAATTCTGCAGATCCGTCTCAGAGCATGACCTCGCCTTCACCCTGCTCTTTATCCTTTCCTTATGCAAAGAGAAATGGGGCCCAGAGCCAGACACCCCAGCTCTCTGCCTCCTTTGGGGAGGCTGGTGAGGACAGCCTCCCTGCTGGGCTGCAGGCCCCATCTCACAGCTTTGTCTGTGGTTTACCTCCTCACTTCTCCCCTCTTTCCACCTTGCCTCTGCTTCCAGCTCCTTCCCCACATTCTCCCCCTTGCCCCTTCCTGCCACCTTAATCCTTCTATAGCTTTTCAAACCTCTTAAATGTTGCCTACACTCAGAGCCTCAGCTATCAGACCCTGTCTTGCCCCTCACCCAAGAGTCACCTGCAGTCACCTGCCCTGACCTCTCCCCCATCAGAGCCTCCTCCTTCCTGGGCTTCCCTTTGGCCCCACTACCCTGATTCCTGGCCATCCTCAGTGCCCTGCTCTGGACCCACTCCCTGGGTACTTCTTGAGTGCTGGCTTCACCCCAGGGCCCTTGTTGGTCCTCACCTCTCCTCTTCTTTGCCAGGCCTGGGGTCCCCTCATCTAACTGCAAAGTGAGCTCCCTGTCTGTGTGAGCAGTCCCCAGGGCCCTGTCCTCTCTCCCACACAAGAGTTTCTAAGGACCTATGGGACACCCCTTGCCAACTCCCAAGTCCAGATGACCCCATGTAACACATCCCACACCAAGCTCATTTTCCCTGTCACCCCCACAACTTCTCCACACACTCAGGAACTCCCCCTCTTCCTCACATGTCACACCCAATGGGGTACCACGGCTGACTGACCCCCTTGTGGAATATCTCTAGCCTCTCTGCTCTTCCCATTACATGGCAAGAGCCCAAATGCTGGGCAGGATCAACTCTCCCAGCCCATGACACAGCTCCTTCCATCAGTCCGGACGCTCTCGGCTGTCAGTTACAGGGGCCATTACCTATTACACAGAGAGTCTAATACGTGGATTACGTGTAGCAATGACAGTACCTGCACTGATTCTTTCATTTCTCATAATCACCTCGTGAGGTTGGAACAGCACCCAATAAGCATTAGCCACTCCTACTTAACCAGGCAGCCAGGAGCCGGCACCCCCAGGCCTGGCTGACTCAGCCACCAAACCGTGCCACACCAGCCTGGCCTTGATTCTCTCAGCTTTCCCCTGACATTTGCAAGATGATTGTCTTGGGTGCTGACATCACATTCTCACAAGGCAAAGCAGAAAAGAAGACATTTTCTTCCTCAATTATCTCTTTTTATCAGCAAGATTCCCACAGGTTCCATCGGCCAGTTCAGTCCTGTGCCCATGACCTAGCTGCAGAGAAGACTGGGGAGACGCGGTGCCTTCAGCCCCTTCCCCAAAGGTAGCTACTCCAGCAAGGAAGGAGGCAGCTTCCCCTTCTGGGAACCTGGATCACATGCCCTTGGCCTTTTCCCTCCAGTCCCTCCTCCACCCTGATAACAGAGTGATCTATCTGATTTCAGATTTGGTGTGTTGGTCCCTGATTGAAAACTATTAATAACCGCCCTCAGAATAGCAGCCACAGTCCTTGGCACAGTGTACAATGCCTTCCACTGAGTGACCTCAGCCTCTCTTCCTGCCATCCCCCAAGCTCCAGCAAATTCAGACTTCTCATGGTTCCCTCAGACAGGGACACCCCTTCTCCCAGACCCCTTCTCTTAAATCAGCCCAACAAAACCAACTCCTACTTGTTCCTCAAGACACAGCTGCTTTGTGAAACTTCTTCAGCTTTCTTTCTCCCCACTTAGGCCATGGTGCTAAGTCAGAGCTATTCACTGTTTGGTAAAGGAAATAAAGGAGGGAGGGAGAGAAGGAGTGTTAGGAAAGAAGGAGAAGGAAGGGAAGATTGGGATGATGCTCTGGGCACCATTGGCCCCTTCACTCCTCCCAAGGAAAACTCCGTTTACGACTAGAGTAGCCCTGTGAGGCCTCCTGGGCAGGACATTTTGTCCAAGGCCATGGTGGAGGCTGGACTGGAGATGGTACTCTCATTACTTAGGATTCAAGTATTTTGGCTCTTTCTCTTTGGGGCAACTTCCTCACTTCTTAGGCTATTTCCTGTAGCCAATGAGACACATCAAGTATTTTTCAAAAGCGCTGTAGCTGCAATCAAGGTGCAGGAAGCATTATCCATTTGTCCCTTTTGAGTGTCACCACATTTAACTCAGCCCAGCTCTCCAGCCTGACAGGATCTCTGTGCCCTTTGACCTTGACACCCAATCACTATCCCTCTCAGCCCAGGGTCATGCCCCCTCTTGATAAGCATATCATCTATGTCTTCATTTCTGAAGCAACTAGAATCCTTAAACAGGCCTAAACACCTGGTGGAAACCTCCCTCTATCTGATCTGTCTTTTCCTCCATCAGCACCCTTTGAATGTGGTCATTCACCCCTGAAGAGCTGGGTAGGAGCAAAGCCTGGCTCCGGACAAGCTCAGGAGATGGGAAGTGAAGAACCTGCCCTGGCAGGGGCACAGCCAGGCCTGAGAGAGAAGGGAGGGAGAACCAGACACCCAGACAGGCTCGGCAAGGTTGGGAGCTGCATCTTCCCCATCACAGGTGCTTCCCTCCTGCCTCTTCCTCTGCCTCTGTTCTTTTTCTTGCCTGACTTCGATGAGTTATCTCCTTCTGGGATGGAGCACACCTGCTGGGCAAAACCTACCTTCAGGGTGGCTCAGGGGCAGCTCATCTCCAGCCAACTGATGGCTTAGTTGGACTCAAGTCCTGATTTCTGGGCCAACTTGTGGCCAGAGGAGCAGCGTCCCAGACCACAACACCCAGCAGTCACTTGCAAGGAGCTGCCCAAGGCTGCTTTCCTCAGAAGTGTGTGGTGGAGATGGCATGGCGGGTGCTTGGAGGTCCATGGACGAGTGCTCCTGGCACCCAGACTGTGAGAACAGGACTCCAGGCTGCAGACTGTGGGGGAGGTAGGATCAGGAACTACACTAACTCTGGAGCAGCTGTTTGCTGGGGGGCACAGCTGGCTGCAATTGGGCCAGCTAAAAGAGCAGATTGGCAGGTAGGGCCAGGCTCCAAGAGGCCCAGCAAGAGGGAGCCAAAGAGAGGAATGCAGCAGCGGCAGGTCGGGCTGCCGGGAGCAGCCCCAGCAGCAGTGCAGTTTTACTGGCAAGAGGGGTGCAGAGGCAAGCCCCAGTCTCTGGATCCGGGGCAATAGGTCCCAGCAAGGCTGGAAACAGGAGATGACATCATTGCCTTATCCAATTAAAGATCTGCATCTTTACATTTCCCACACCCTAGCTGGGATTTATTCCCGAATCAACCTTGCAGATAGCTGGATATCCTCCTGGCCTCTACTGTAGGGGTAGGACAGAGACAAGGTCAGAGAAGGGCCAGGTCGTCCCAGCCCATGGGTCTTCCTTCAGTCCCACAGGGGTGACTTGAGAGATTTGGAGTGAAACAGGCACACTTGCCCTTCACCCCAGGTCACCACTTTCACCTCCTAACTAGTAACACACTAAAAATGAAAATGAAGGGATTTCAGACTCTGCCAAGTGGAGCCTGGTCAGTTCTCGGTGACGGCCACTTTCTTTTCTACAGATTCACGAACTGTATTTTTATCCACCGGTCAAGGAACCAACTTGGGTTTGATATATCTTCTGCCGTAACCCACTTCCTTTCTAGGTTTCAAATTCAGGGTGCCACTGGCCCAGATTTCCTGACCTTCTCCCAGTTCCCAGGATGACTCCTGCTGCACAGTTCTCTCCAGACCTGCTGGAAACTTACTTATATGCTATCAGAACATCAATTGATCACCCCAGGGCAATGGTTGGGTATTGTCTGAGTAATCAGGTTAAAAGGGCAGTGATAGAATTGAATATCTGCATTTGTTCTGGATCTGTCATCTGAGGCAAAGGAAAATTCAGCCCAAGGGCAACAGGAGGAGCCCTGGTTTATACAGAGGGGAAGGGCTCCTGGGGGGTGGTTAGCTGATGAGCCAAGTCCTCACTCATTTTGTAAGATCAAGTCCAAACTCCTCAGCCTCAGTCATAGGAGGAAGTGACTACCGACCTTGGGCAGCGTTTTTTCAATGTATTGCTGCTGTGCATTTTGAAACATGAACATGAAACAGTAGTGACAAGATTCCAGAAAATTATTCCACTTGAAAGGCAAGAGAAGTAGGCCTGGGGTGGAGACGGTCGGTGGGTCAGGCGGGAAGGGCTTGGTCATTGCTCATCTTAGTCATCTCTTCCCTCTAACTGTGCTGGAAGTCAGAGGTTTCCCTAGGGTGGAAGCTGGAGACATAAAAGTCCCAGGGAGACTGTGAACTTGGAACTGGGCATCTCCCTCTCTCTCGACTCTTTCCTTCAGCATGAAAGTTCCAAGCATCTTAATAAACAAAACAAAAACAACTACAAAACTACGGAAAAGACTAAATTATAAAATGGTTTTATGTATATTTAATTTACATTTTTAATGTATCCATATATTTCACATCATAGAAAATGCTATAATTCGATCCCGTTGCTAAAATTGGAGTTTTAAGTCATATGTACTACTTTTACAAGAAAAATCGGCATCACTAAACAAAAGCCAAAAATTTTGGTTTAAAAGCATTGAGTTTTTAAAAGTATATATTAACACTCCATTTTTTAATTGGGAGGAAATCTTTTATTCATTCAATCGTCTAGCTCACTGTTAATTTTTCAGATAATTTGGCTTTTAAATGTAGTAGGAATAGGAGTTCCTTTCCTCCTGTCACCGTGTCTCTTTGTCCCCTTTCCCGGCAAGCTTCTTCACAAAGCTTTGGGATTCCCGCCTGTCACATCCCTTCCCAACCTCCCCCAAGTGCGCGGCGATCTGACCTCCGCCTCTACAGCTCCAGGGAACCTGCTCCCCAAGGTCACCAGCAGCCCCTGGGCTAAGTTCAGCGAGCGCTTTTCAGGCCTCCGGGTAGTGTGTGAAACTTAGCACCCCTTGCCGAGGAGGGCCCAGGAGTGAGCTCCTCTCCCTTTAACTCCCGCATGTCTTCTCTCCAGACTGCCAACCCTGTCCCTCCTTCCCGCCTCTGGTCCTTAGCCTGTCCGGAGAGGCTGACGTTCCCCGGCATTCTCTCCGGAGCGCCCTTTCTGTTCCCTCCACGCGCAGCTCTCATGGAGTCTCATTTCTCTCATGGATTCAGTTCGCTGATTAGACAATGACCCTCCTCAGAGCCAGAAACTAAACACACCTCACTCCAACCCCACAGCCCCAAGCCAGTCCCGGGTCTCCGGTCCCGCGCCTCCCCCGTGCCCCTCCTCCCTTGCTCAGCGCAGCGAGTCAGGCGGATCCGAATTGCAGGGGTGGGGGAGGGAGTTCTTGGCGCCTCCATTTCCCTAACCTCCCTCATTTGATTTGGCAACAAACCCTGTATCTGTGTCCTGCTCAGGAACTATCAAGCCCGCTCCCTCCTCTCCACCTCCTCCTGTCCCAGGACACTGCAGAAGTGTCCTGACTGGTCTTGCTGGCCGTCCCACCCCCATCTCCACCCTTGCGCCTATTCATCCTCCGCACAAGGAGTCATTTCTATAAAATGCAACTCCGACTATACCATTCCCCTTTTTAAATTCGCTCAAGGGCTACTTGTCACCTTCCGAGTAAAGCCCCATCCCTGCCGCCCTCTCTCTGCATCTGTGGCCCTGCAGCAGACTCATTCCAACAATCCCCCACCCCTCCTTCAACTGCTGCCACAGGTACTGGCACCCTGCATCTCCAGGCCTTAATTTAAAACCCTATTGCTGACCCTTCAAATATGCACCTCAGGTGTGATCAGCAGTCAAGAGAAAACTTCTAAATGCTGATCAAAAATGTTTTCACACAGTAAATGAGAAAATCTCATGAATGTTATGTCAATCAGGCTCATGAAAATATCTCAGATTGTATGTGGAGCCCGCACACTGTACCCCATGATTGAATTAATGTACACAGCTATGATTCAATAAAAAATAAATAAATAAATAAAATAAAATAAAATAAAGAGAAGGTGATCAAGGGTATCCAAATAGAAAATCCCAGGGACTCAACTTCAAAACTCTTAGAAGTGATTAAGGAATACAGCAACATCTCAGGTTACAAAACAAACACTCATAAATCTGTAGACTTTATGTATACCAATAATAGTCAAGCTGAAAAAACAGTCAAGAACTCTATTCCGTTCACAGTAGTGCCAAGGAACATGAAATATTTGGGAGTTTACCTAACAAAGGACGAGAAAGATCTCTATAAAGAGGACTATGAAACTCTAAGAAAAAAAATAGTTGAAGATGTTAACAAATGGAAACACATACCATGCTCATGGCTGGGAAGAATCAACATTGTTAAAATGTCCACAACTACCCAAAGCAATCTACACATTTAATGCAATCTCTATTAAAGCACCATTGTCATACTTTAAAGAACTTGAAAAAATTAGTACTTCATTTTATATGGAATCAGAAAAAACCTCAAATAGCAAATACATTACTCACTAATAAGAACAAATCAGGAGGTATCACATTACCAGACTTTAGGCTATACTATAAATCTATAGTGATCAAAACAGCATGATACTGGCACAAAAACAGAGTGGTAGATTTGTGGAACAGAATAGAGAACCAAGAGATGAACCCCGCTACTTATCGCCAATTGATCTTCCACAAACCTATTAAAAATATTCAGTGGGGGAAAAACTCCCTATTTAACAAATGGTGCTGGTGAACTGGATGGTAACCTATAGAAAACTGAAACTGGACCTCCACCTTTCACCATTAACAACAATTGATTCTCACTGAATAAAAGATTTAAACTTAAGACATGAAAGTACTATAAGAGTACACTTTTTTTCATTCTCACATCTTTTTTTTTTTTTTGCTAAAATTGAACTATATTCTATATACTTGCTTTTTCACTGAACATCATTTAATTCTTCCAAGTTTATTGGTATAGAAGTTACTCATTCTTGTTAATGGGGATGTAATTACTTTACATATACATAATTCAGTATACAGTCAATACATATCATGTTAGAATACATAGGTTATGATGAAAGTTTTGAGACAGACTTTGTTATGATCCATTATTTCACTTCCAGGAAACACAGTCAACAGTGCCTTTCTGATTATTCACGTATGCAAGTTTCAACTTGCTCAACTTATCAGTTTTGGTAGAAGGGCTTTATTTGCTTTCATCAGCATGGATTTTACCTCTCTAAATGATCTAACAATAAACGTCTTTATACATTCCCATGTCTATTATTGACACATCTATTTTTTTATTTTTAAAATTTTTTGTTTTTATTAAATCATAACTGTGTACACTGATGCATTTATGGGGTTCACTGTACTGATTTGATATAAAATGTGAGATGCTTACATTGAATTGGTTAACACATCCATCACAATTATATTCTTTTCTTAATAGTTTTGAAATGTACAATTGCATCATGTACATTAGGTGAGGTCCTTCCAAATACCCACCCTCCTCCCACCTGCCCTCCCCTCTCTCTCCTCATCCCTTCTACTTTCTAGTCTATAGTTATGTTTTACCATTTATATGAATGTGTATGTGCTTATATATTAATTTCATAGTAGTAGTGAGTATATTGGACACTCTCTTTCTATTCTTGAGATACTTTGCTCAAAAGAATATGTTTCAGCTCCATCTAGGTCAACATAAACTATGTGAAGTCACCATCTTTTTATGGCTACATAGTATTCCATGGTGTACATATACCACAATTTGTTATCCCATTCATGAGTTGATGGGTACTTGGGCTGTTTCCACATCTTGGCTATTATAAATTGGGCTGCAATAAATGTTCTGGTGCAAATGTCTTTGTTGTAAAATGATTTTTGATCATCTGGGTATATACCTAGTAGAGTAAATTGCAAGATTGAATGGTAGATCTACTTTTAGTTGCTTGAGTATTCTCCAAACGTCTTTCCGAGAAGGTCATATTAGCTTACATTCCCACCAGCAGTGTAAAAGTGTTCCCTTCTCTCCACATCCATGCCAATGTCTGTAGTTTGGGATTTCGTTATGTGGGCTAATCTTACTGGAGTTAGATGATATCTCAAAGTGGATTTGATTTGCATTTCTCTGATGATTAAGGATGATGAGAATTTTTTTCATGTCTTTGTAGGCCATGTGTCTGTCTTCTTTAGAGAAGTTTCTGTTCAAGTATTTTGCCCACATAGAAATGGGGTTATTTGTTCTTTTCTTATTGATTAGTTTGAGATCTCTGTAGATTCTAGTTATCAGACCTTTGTCAGAAGCATAACCTGCAAAAATATTCTTCCATTCTGAGGGCTATCTTCTTGCTTTACTTACTGTGCTCTTGGCTGTGCAAAAGTTTTTTAGTTCAATCAGATCCCAGTAATGTATTTTTGGTGTTGCTTCAATTGCCCAGGGGGTCCTCCTCATGAAGTATTCTCCCAGGCTGATTTCTTTAAGTGTTTTCCCTTCATTCTTTTCTAGTATTTTTATAGTTTCATGTCTTAAGTTTAAATCCTGTATCCAATGAGAATCAATTTTTATTAATGGTGAAATGCGGGGGTCCAGTTTCAGTCCTCTATCGGTTGCCAGCCAGTACACCCAGCACAATTTATTAAATAGGGAGTCTTTCCCCCACTGAATGTTTTTGATAGCAAGAGAAGGCAATCAAGGGTATCCAAATAGGGTCAGAGGAGATCAAACTCTCATTCTTCACTGATGATATGATCCTATACCTGGAAAATCCCAGGGACTCAACTACCAAACTCTTAGAAGTGATTAAGGAATACAGCAGCATCTCAAGATACAAAATCAATACCTACAAATCAGTAGCTTTTATACATGCCAACAATAATTAAGCTTAAAAGAAAAAATAGTCAAGGACTCTATTCCTTTTACAGTAGCGTCAAAGAAGATGAAATATCTGAGAATTTACCTAACTAAGAATGTGAAAGATCTCTATAAAGAGAATTATGAAACTCTGAGATAGGAAATAGCTGAAGATGTTAACAAATGGAAAAACATGCCATGCTAATGGCTGGGAATAATCAACATTGTTAAAATGTCCATACATCCAAAGCAATCTACAGATTTAATGCAATCCCTATTAAAGCACCATTGTCATACTTTAAAGAGCTTGAAAAAAGAGTGCTTCATTTTATATGGAATCAGAAAAAAACTCAGATAACCAATACATCACTCAGAAATAAAAACAAATCAGGAGGTTATCATGTTATCAGACTTCAGGCTATACTATAAATCTATAGCGATCAAACAGCACGGTATTGGCACAAGAACAGAGAGGTAGATTTATGGAACAGAATAGACAACCAAGAGATGAACTCAGCTACTTACCATCATTTGATCTTCGATAAGCCTATCAAAACTATTCATTTTTTAAAATTTCAGATAAATATGAGGTTACAAATGATTAGGTTATATTGTTTGCATTTGTTAGACAGAGTCCAAGTTGTAGTTGCACCCCTCACTCAGGAAATCTGCCTATTAGGTGAGAGCATACCAATTCCCTTCCCTCCTCTCTCTCCCTTTTCCTTCTTTCCCTATCCCCCCACTTGAGTTTAATTGGACATAGATATTATTTTGATAATTTAATTTTCAAAATGATCAAAATTTGCAAATATCCCTTTGGCTTCTCTCTTTAACTTAGCTCTAATCCCAGTCCAATTTGCAGCCAATCCCCATCAATTCAATGCCTACACTGTCACCTCCATCAACCACATCACCTCTGTAGTCACAGACCAAGTTCAGACAACTTTTACCTCTTACCTCTATGATGGCAGAAGACTGTAGTTTCTTCCAAATTTTGGAATGCTGGATTAAACAGAATTATTTTTTTTTTCCAAATGTCATTAACCCTTTAGATATCATGACTTTTCTAAGGGGGATAAATTATGCAAGTTTCCCCAAATTTCTTTTACTATAAGTTTGGTTTTTTCCACAGAGCATTGTACATGATTAATGAAAAGAAATACAGTTTAGGAAGTTATGTTCTATGTGACTCACCATAACCAGTTTAGTAGACTTTTTTCTCACTTTTTGACAAGAAAAATTTATGTCACATTGACAGCCATAGATTTTTCACTTTGCCTTTAAGGATAATAATTTCATATATCAATTGAAGACTGTTATTCTCAGGCATTCATGGGAGAACACAGTGAGTAATCCTGAAATAAAATACAGTTGTTCTTTGGTATACCCAGCAGATTGATTCCAGGATCCTTGCAGATGGCAAAATCCAAGAATGCTAAAGTTTCTTACATAAATGGCATAGTATTTGCAGATAACTTAAGGACATTCTTCTGCATACTATAAATCATCTTTAGATCACTTATACCAAATACATAAATGCTATATAAAATTTATATTATATTATTTTTAACTTATATATTTTTTATTTTTGTATTGCTTTCGAGTTCTTTTTGATACATATATTTTTTGAGACAGAGCCTCAAGCTATCACCCTGGATAGAGTGCTGTGGCATCACAGCTCACAGCAACCTCCAATTCCTGGGCTCAAGTGAGTCTCCTGCCTCCATCTCCCAAGTAGTTGGGACTACAGGCGCCCGCCCACAATGCCTGGCCATTTTTTGGTTGCAGCCGTCATTGTTGCTTGGCAGGCCCAGGCTGGATTTGAACCCGCCAGCTCAGGTGTACGTGGCTGGCGCCTTAGCCCATTGAGCCACAGGCGCCGAGACTCTTTTTGATATTTTTGATCTTTAGTTGGTTGTCTCCACAGATGCAGAACCTGACAATATGGAGGGCTGACTGTATTGCAATTTCGGGCAAGTAAGATAGGAATAGGGATAAGAAGAAACATATGGGGCGGCACCTGTGGCTTAGCGAGTAGGGCGCTGGCCACATATACCGAAGGTAGCGGGTTGAAACCCGGCCTCGACCAAACTGCAAAACAAAAAAATAACTGGGCATTATGGCGGGCGCCTATAGTCCCGGCTACTTGGGAGGCTGAGGCAGGAGAATCGCCCTGAGCCCAGGAGTTGGATGTTGCTGCGAGCTGTGTGATGCAAACGGCACTCTATAGAGGGTGATAAAGTGAGACTCTGTCTCTACAAAAAAAAAAAAAAAGAAGAAGAAGAAGAAGCATATGATTCTACACAATAGGCCATAAGTGGTTAGCTTTCACCTGCTATGTGAAGTTATAACCCATAGACAATTACAAAAACTTATTCAGTGTGACTTTATCTACATAATATCATATCATTCACTTTATAAGTAAAAAATTCATTCAAGCTGATTGTGTTATATAACATATATTTAAGAGAAAATAATTTTTCATGACACTAAGGTATTTGTCCCCCTTTTTTTTCAGAGAGCATTATAGAGATGCATGTTGGTCAATTGCTGTTTTTAAATCCTCTATCTGCCTTTTCTCTGGTTGCCCCTGGCTCACAAGGAACTACATTTCCTGGGATTCCTTTTCTTTTCTTTTTTTTTTTTTATTGAGTCATAGCTGAGTACAATAATTCAGTCATGAGGTACAGTGTGCGGGCTTCACATACAATCAGAGATATTTTTATCAGCCTGATTGATATAACATTCATGATATTTTCTCATTTACTATGTGAAAACATTTTTTTAATAATTTTATTAAATCATAATTGTGTACATTGGTGCAATCATAGGGCAGAATGTGCTTCATATACAATCAGAAACATTTTGATGGTACTGTGAGAGATAGCCTTCATGGCATTTTATTAATCACTATATAAAGACATTGATACTCTACATTTAATAAGTTTCACCAGTACCCTACATTTTTGATCTGTATTTAGAAGTTTTCTCCTGACCCTTCAAATATGCACCTGGGATTCCTTTTCAACGAGCATCTGGAAATCTCAGCCAGTGGGAGGAACTATCAGAACACCAAGATGGAAGATGGAGAGAAGCATCAATATTTTCCCCTCTCTTGTTCTACCTTGGGTAGCATCTTTAGCAGAAGGTATTCCCCCCCCCCCCCCGCATTGTTCAAGCTACCCCTAGACAGCTCCTCCTTCTCTGGTCCCAGGTACTCTAGAAAGCCCCAATTTTCGTCTCTTACTAAATGGCCCCATCTCTAGACTCAGACAACAAACTTTCCCCCATTTTCTTTTCCACCGTAAAGGCAATAGTTGTCTTCTGCTGTTGCTAATCTCTGAATCGCCTCAGCATTCCCTCCCACACCTTATCAATTCCTTCTATTACATTCCCTTCTTTTTTTTTTTTTTTTTTTTGAGATGCCTGAAGTGATCCTTTGTGTCTGACTGGATCATAATAACTATAATGGCAAATGGATCAGACAATATGCTTTAGGATATTAGTAAAAAGTCAATGTCATGGCCCAGGATATTTTCTCAATTATTGTCAGGTTTCATCATTATTATTCTATTATTAATTCTAAGTAACAGAACTAGTTAGAGTTAAGAATAAAATCCAAATAGGTATCTCTCATATCCTAATATTCTTAAAGGTAAAAATTGTCCTACAACATAAAGACATTTATCATTTTAACTAGACGTTTTCAGTAGCATTATCAATGTGCTCAAAAATACCTAAAATTAGACTAAATAATAATATGTTAGAGAAGGAGGGAAAAATTAATAAGGCTTGTCATTAACTGAAGAAGGCCATTGTTTGCATACTAGGTTATATTATAAGTACTAGTCTAGACAAAGGAAATTGTCACAAAATGAAACTAAAGCGAATAAGTAAAATGAGCCCAAGCCCATCAAGTAGCATGGTGAGAAAACTGGAAGACCAGAAGCTAATCTGTCATGGTTACTGCCTTTGAAAGCTTAAAATAGAAGCCTACCTCTTTAACTTCTAACTGCAGAACTTTGGACAAGATTCCTAATTCTTTTGTGCTCTATCTTCCTCATCTATAAAAAGGTAATGTTAATACTATTGCTTTCTGCTTCAGAGGGTTGTGAGAATTACATGAGTGAAAGCACATAACTTTCTTAGAACTTGTTTAGCACATAGTAATCACTGAATTATTGTCAGTTTTCTTCATTATTATTCTATTGATTATTAATTCTAGGTTACAGAGCTAGTTAAGAGTTAATAATAGAATCTGAATGCATAAAGAGAACTCTATTCTTGTGTGAGTTGGTGGTTGTTGAAATAATTATCTCTCACTCTAATATTCTTAGAGGTAAAAACTGTCTTTATGAAACATGAAAATGTGTCATTTTGCCCACATATTCTCAGCAACCTTGTTTTCATATTCTTAAGAGAAGGTTGCCATGACTTTCTCTTAAATTTGGAGAAAAGTCAGAGTAGTTAGAATTGGGAGATCCTTTCTAGGAAATATAAAGAGGATTGCATTCGCTGTGGTACACATGAATTCTACCCCAAATATTTATAGATTTTTAAAAGTTATATCCTGTCTGCCTTATTATTGAGGGTCCATACAACTAAGTTTGGAAAATGAGTTTTGATAAGAAGATATGTGTCACTTGATGACCTCCCTTAGTCTAGGACCCTGAATGACCATAATTGATGGAAGGTAACATAAGGAAGTCATAAACTTTATTATTGTTATAAGCCACTGATATTTTGGAGTTATTTATTATCATACCATCACCTAGTCTATTTTGTTTTATAAATTTAAAAACACATAAAAAAGCAAAAACCACAGGTAGAATTATTGTAAGAAGCAAAAATAAATTAATTCCACCTTTAATTATTTATGTTATCCAATCCTTTCTCCCCAGTGATAAGCAATAATGCCTCTTGCACTAAAAAATATCTGTGGATATGTCTTCCAAGGCTAGAGGAAAAAAGGCAGTTAAGATTCTGCCTCACACAGTGGGCAGGTTTCTGGAAAGAGCAGCCTCGGAAGGCAAAGATAAAAATGATAGCCAATAATCCCTTATGTCAATGGGCAAAAGAGATGAATAGAACCTTCTCTAAAGAAGACGAATAGCTAACAAACATATGAGAAAATGCTTATCATCCCTAATTATTAGAGAAATGCAAATCAAAATCACCCTGAGATACCATCTAACCCCAGTGACAATGGCCCACAGCACAAAATCTCAAAACTGCAGATGCTGGTGTGGATGTGGAGAGAAGGGAACACTTTTACACTGCTGGTGGGACTGCAAACTAATACAATCTTTTTGGAAGAAAGTATGGAGAACCCTCAAAGAACTCTAACTAGACCTCCCATTTGATTATGCAACCCCATTACTAGGCATCTACCCAGAAGAAAAAAATAAATCCTTTTACCATAAGGACACTTGCATTAGACTGTTTATCACAGCTCAATTTACAATCACCAAAATGTAGAAATAGCCTAAATGCCCACCAACTCAGAAATGGATTAACAAGCTGTAGTATATGTACACTATGGAATACTATTCAGCCATTAAAAAAGATGAGACTTTACATCTTTTGTATTAACCTGGATGGAAATGGAACATGTTATTCTTAGTAAAGCATCACATGAAGCAAGAATCCCATGTACTCAATTCTGATATGAGGACAATTAATGACCTAGTATGTGAGGGGGGTAGGGGAAAGGGAGAGCACAGAGAGGAAAGGATGAAAGAAATGGGAGAGGGGTCATGGTGTGTGACACACATTTGGGGGGCAAGACACAATTATGAGAGGAACTTTACTTAACAAATGCAATCAATGTAAGCTGTTTTTTTATACCCTCAATGAATTCCCAACAATAAAAAAAAAAAAAAAAGTTGGCAAAAAGACATGAACAGAAACTTTTCAAATGAAGATAGTCTACCGGCCAGCAAACACATGAAAAAATGCTCACATCTCTAATCATCAGGGAAAGGCAAATCAGAACCACAATGAGATATCGCCTCCAGTGAGAATGGCCTTTATCAAAGAATCCCAAAACAGCAAGTGCTGGCATGGATGCAGAGAGAAAGGAGCCCTTATACAGTGTTGGTAGGACAGCAAGTTAGTACAGCCTCTATGGAAAGTAGTATGGAGCTACCTCAAAGAACTTAAAGTAACCCTACCTTTTGATCCATCATTATAAAGACACTTATACTCGAAAATTTATAGCAGCATAATTCACAATTGCATGGATATGAAAACACTCAAATGCCCATGAATTAAGGGGTAGATTAACAAAATATCATATTTGTATACCATAGGGTACTACTCAGCAATAAAAAAGTGATGACATAGTACCTTCTCTTATCACCCAGATTAATCAGGAGACCATTCTTCTAAGTGAAGTATTGCAAGAATGGAAAAAAAAAACACTACATGTACTCAATACTAAATTGGAACTAATTGATCAATATTTATGTGCACTCATAAAAGGATAACTCAATAGGAATCAAGTAGGTAGGAAGATAGGAAGAGTGATTGAGTTAATTCACGCCTAAACAGGTACAATGCACACATTCTTGGTGAAGGTCACACTTATAACTTTGACCCAAAATGTATTACTACAAAAGCAAATTATGTAACCAGATGTGTGTACTCCTGTAATATTCTGAAGTAAAACTAAACAAATAAGGAAATATATATAAATACTTATGAAAAAGACTTAAAGCATGGCTTTGAGGGAAATCATATGCTTATATAATAAAATATGAAAACTCAATAGTTTAAGCTTTCACCTTAATACTTTTATTTCTTTCTTAAAATGGATATATGTTTTAAAATGTGTGTGTGTGTATATATATATATACACACACATACAGAGAGAGAGAGGGAGAATATATATATATATATATATATATATATATATATATATATATATATAAATATACACACACACATATATATATATATATATTGCCCAGGCTGGTCTCTAACTCCTGGTCTCCAGTGACTCTTCCACTTTGGCCTCCCAAAGTGCAGGGATTACAGGTTGAGCCACTGTACCCAAACCTCTATCTATCTATCTATCTATGTACCTATATATAGAGAGAAATGGGCCTAATTTCATGTTATATAAAGAACACATAAAAATTAAAAACCAAAAAGAAAGCCCAATGTAAAAAAATAGGCAAAAATGTTAAACAGATACATTACAAATGAGGACATTCAAAAGGCCAAATAACAAAAGACATAAATGGACACATCTAAAAAGAATATATGAATGGCAAATAAGTATACAAAAAGACGTTCAACACCATTAGCCATTGGGGAACTGCAAATTAAAACTACGGTGTAATATACCATGCACCTACAAATGGCTAAAGTAAAAACAAAAAAATACCACCACCAAATGCTGGCAAGGACGTGGGATACGTTACTGGTAAGAATGTAAATGGTACAACTACTCTGGAAAACAGTTTGTCAGTCTTTTAAAACACTGAACATGTAATTACCATGTCAGTCTTTAACAGTCATCAAAAAAAAAAAAATGGAAATGGATGTCTAGCCAAAAACCTATAACAAATATGTATTCCTAACAGTTTTATTCATAACAGCCTCAAATTAAAAGCACAGATGTCAATAGGTAAGTGGTTAATAAACTGTAGTGCATGGATACCACTTAATGTTACTAAGTAGGAGTAGTCTGAGAGGAATGAACTTTCAGTAAGAAAATCATGAAGTTTCCCTAAAAGGCTCTCAGCTTCCACAATTTTTTAAAGATAGGGCTTGCTCTATTAACCTGAGTGCAATGGCATGATCATAGCTCACTATAACCTCAAACTCCTGCGCTCAAATGATCTTTCTTACCTTAGCCTTTTGAATAGCTGGGGCTACAGGTGCTCACCACAAGTCTAGGTCATTTCAAAAATTTTTTTGTACAGACAGGATCTCTGTATGTTGCCCAGGCTGGTCTCAAACTCCTGGTCTCAAGTGATCCTTCCACTTTGGCCTCCCAGAGTGCAGGGATTACAGGTGTGAGCCACTGTATCCAATCTAAAAACATTCTTAATATAGATCATAAGACAAAAATACTCTTTCATAGATGGATCAAGATAGTTTTGGGGAAATAAACCTAGAAATAACAGATACAAAAGAATGATGTTGACAAAAAAGCAAATACTAAGGATATGAGGTTTGAATAATCAATACATCTCCTTTCAAAGCAAGGACAAGAGCACTAGACTTGAGAACTTGACATCCATACAATGTAAACAAGTTGTAAGTTCAGCTCTGTCACTCTTGACTTGAGTTCTTCCCTCCTCTCCCACTTTCTGCAACTCTTCTCACAAAAGAAGAACTTCTGTGATTCCTCTCCTTAATGTGGTAATGGGAAGATGTTTCTTTCCATAAGGAAAGTGGCTGCAGATATTAATCTCTGGGAAACATTAAAACAACAGAGTTTTAAATACATAGGTTAATAAATAAAAATGTCTTTCTTGTAACTAAAATTTCAAAATTGGGCTTTCTAATTGAAGAAGAACTAATGAAGACAAAAACCGCACAAAACTGTGTTACAAAATGACCCTGAAATTTCTACCCAAAACTATCCCAAAATTCACTATCAGCAAACACAACATAAAATATGAAAAAGAGTTACAAGGTTAAATCCTTAAAAGCAGATATCATATTCTATTATTCATCCAGAATATTAATAACTAATGGAAGAGAATGTTATATCAATGGTTCCAAGATCAGGACACGTTTTCCACCTTTCCCTACTCCCCAAGTAAATTTGGTGACGATCATATAAGCAAATAAATTTGAGAATGTTATCTCCAGAAGAGACTCTGGAAAACATTTGTTCTATGGTAAATACAAAAGATAGTTAAGGTTACTGTAGCTACCAGACACGTACAAAATTAGGACAGAAGAAACCACATGTGAAGAGATTTCTAATATCTTACTGCACATGAATTCAGAGTTCATTTCAAGAACAGACTGAAGTCATCAACTGCAATGGCTTCACAATGCAGTTTCTGGAAAGCTGTTACTATGGCCACTACTGAGATAAGTCTAGGAATAACCATTCTCCAGCCATCTACAAGGAGAAAAACAACTAGGATGTAGATTGAGCCATGTCTTCTCTTTCCTTATCTTCGAGAACTTCTGGAGTACCTCAGTCTTTATTGGAGAAACCTCTATAAATTTTGTGTTCACCCCATCTTTTGGCTTAGGGGGTTAGTGAGGAGAGCAAGCATACAAGATCTGACGATTAAGTTTGTGAACCATATGCTTATGTTGGCAGTACTATACAAAGAAGTCAGTAAGGTTTTCATCATAACCTTGGTAACCATCAGTGTCTCACTGTGTTCATGACAATGTGTGGCAGTGTCTTGCTGAGTGGCATTCATTATTGTTGCATGTTTTTGTGTGCTGTGGTGAGAATGTCAGAGCTTGAATTACAGCAATGAACACATATTTATAATTTCTTATTAAACTTAGCATGAGTGGAAGTGAAATCAGGAACATGTTAGTCCAAGTGTACAGTGATAATGCCATAAAGAAAATGGCAGTGTACAAACAGATTAAACATTTTTCTCAGGGGAGAGAAAAATGTCACTAATGAAGAGAAGTCAGGACAGGCAATAATGAGCAGAACTGATGAAAACATTGCAAAAATTCATTAAATTGTGTGTCATAATCATCAGCTGACTGTGAGAAGCATAGCAGACTAAGCAAACATTGATAAAGATAGAGAAAAATTGTAACTAAAAATCCTGGCCAACAACTCATGGCTCTTGCAACACAACAATGCACCAGCTCACACAACACTGTTTATGAGGGAGTTTTTAGCAAGTAAATAAATACCTTCATTATAACACCCTCCCAACTCACCTGATATGGACCCCCATGACTTTTTTGTTAATCCAAAGATAAAGGAAATATTGGAAGGAAGACATTTTGATAACATGCAGGACAAAGGGTAATACAACAACATCTTTGATGACTATACCAGAAAAAGAGTTCCAAATTTGCTTTGAAGGGTAGACTAGGCACTGTCATCAGTGAATAACTTCCCAAGGGAAGTACTTTTTTTCTTTTTTCTTTCTTTTTTTTTATTGAATCATAGCTGTGTACATGAGTTCAATCATGGAGTACAGTGTGCAGGCTTCATATACAATCTGAGATATTTTCATCCATCTGTTTGACATAACGTTAGATCAGGAACCAGGTAAGGTTGCCCATTGTCTCCATTGCTCTTTAACATTGTAATGGAAGTTTTAGCCATTGCAATTAGGGAAGAAAAGGCAATCAAGGGTATCCACCATGGTTTCTACTATAAAACTCTTAGAAGTGATCAAGGAATACAGCAAGGTATCAGGCTACAAAAACCAAGGGAAGTACTTTTAAGATAACCATTGTGATATTCAGCAATGAGGTATGTAGTACTTTTTCTAGGTTGAGTTCATGAACTTAATAGTCAGACCTCGTATGCAGACAAGGAAGTTGTTAAAAACACTAGGTGGGAAAAAAATAACTGGATCTAGTGATACTGAAGATACACACTGGTGGTCCTGAAAAGGGGAAGCCAGCTATAGGAGTCATGAAGGCTTTGTGGGGAAGAAATAATATGGGAGGGCCAAGCCTCTAAATCACTATTAGGTAGAGGTTGGTGTCATTTCTAACCCAATAGTGAAGCTTGGCAGAGAGAGGGTGCTTTTTACGATGTTAATATTGACTATGCCATTGCCTCTTAAATTCCATGGTGAGACTTTAAAATGTGACCATGTTGGTTCTGGGAAGGAACTTATCTTGCAGAAATTAGTGTTGGCTCCAAGAGCAGAATCTCAGAAAAACTAAATGAGCAAGTCCATGTCCTTCTGGAACAACCCCTCCAGAACCTGGGGAGAATGGCACAAAAGATTTATCTGACTTTTCTGTGGTTGGATCTTGGGATTTACAGGTGACAGAGAGATTTGTCATGGTTCATTTATTCATCCAGTGAATACTTAGTGAGCATCTGCCATATGCCAGGCAGATGCTGCACTCCATGCTGGAAATATGGCAGTTCCAGCAAAGCCATTATCCTTGTGGTAGTCAAAATCTGAGAGGGAAAGAGGAACATTGAACTAATAATTATGCACTTACTTATTAACAGATGGGACAAGTCTAGCTGGATCATTTCAGGTAGGAAAAAAATGGCTGAGAGAGAAAGTGACTTTCCTAGGGTCAGTGAGGTAGGGTAGTCAGTATAGCATATGATTAGAAGCATAATGTGTGGAGTAGGATGCGACCCAGGTTCAAGGCTTGCTTTGCTCTCTGGTAGCTGTGAAATACTGTGCAAGGTACTTAACTTCTTCCAGTGTCTCTGTAGCAGAAAAATGGGCACAACAGACCCATGCATTAGGTAAAGTAATGTAAGCAATGCAACTTGCACTCAATAAATGTCAGATGACTTATTATTATTGACAGAGTTGGAACTGTTTTTCAGATTTCTTGACAGCAAATCCAGCACTTCTATCTTGGCACCCCACTGCCCTGATATTGTTTCATGGCTTTTTTTCTCTCTCTCTCTTCTTTCCAACCAAAAAAAAAAGTTTCCTGGAAAGTAGGTCAGGTTTGCGCTAACTCTCACTACTGTTGCTTTTAACTGGAGGAGGGGGCACAGGAAGCTTTTTAGCAGTTCTGGATGCCCATCCAAGCTTCTAAAAGGATGACAAAATATTTCCCTGAGGGTTTATTTAATTTTGTCCCTAGGCTTTTTCACAATTCTGACCATCTGGTCCTAGAGGCTTCTCTATTTTTAATATTTCTACTTTGGGTGTTTTGCTTTTTTAACCTATTCTAGGATTAGTCGCCCCCTTTCAACCACCCCCACTCTCTCCACCAACCCCTGATTTATTTTCCTCAAGCAGATTACGCAGTAGGACATGTCTACTGTAGCCTGTAACTTTGATAAACTAAAAAACAAAAAGTAGAGACATCTCAAGCCATTTGAATGGTCATAGCAAAACTGAATTTTGCACTTGATACTCATATGTGATATTGTTCCAACAAGACCATGCCAAGAGCTCATGTTAGAAATATGAATAGTTCTTCATGGAAGAAAGCTTTTGCCATCTGTACATAAAGGCATCCCTGCTAAAAGATGGTTCTTGTCAATGCTAGTCAGACAGTTCTCCTAAAGAGAAACTCAGCTTCAACTGCCCATTCAGGGTCCCGCTAGGGACCTGTGGCTGTAACTAAGTGACACTGTGTCATCTGAGGATGTACCAGAAGCTTGCCTACCCCAAAACAAGCCCTCTGGCTGCCTGGATCCCCACCACAAGTATAACTCCTTCAGGCTGGAACATTATCTCTAGAAAGTCTATTTCCTGAAGAATAACAAATCAATAGTCTCTATCACATTAGGTCAGTTGTTTTCAGGCCCATCCACTCACGTAACTGGGGGTAAGGCTCCTGTGGACTAGTAAAGAGGCCAGATATGATTTGATGGGAAAGAGACAGAAGGCAGGCCCCTTCCTCTGGGTTGCTCAATCCTCTGCTCATCTCTGCCTAAACTTTATCCTGCTGTACTTTCAGTGTATCTATTCAGACATCCCCTTATGGTTTATGATCTCTCTGTACCCCCAGAAAGGGTTTTAATCAATTTTTGAATAATTGATAGAAGGAAAATAAGTATTTAAAATATCAGAGGACACTACAAAGACAAGAGATGGAAAGGATCAGATAGAGATTTGAAATCTTGACGATGACAGATGACGAGGGAATAAAGGATGAGCTATAAACAAAATGTAAGGGTCAATGCATCATAAAATCACCTACACCACCTTTTACAAGACATTATTTTACAAAACAATACAATTTGGGTGGGTTTGAGGAGGTTACTTGTTTTGATTTGCTTTCTAAACATTTTATAAGAACTTTTAACTCTTATGTCCATTTTGTCAATGATAAAGCTAAGAATCTGAGAAGTAATAAAACTTGCACATAGGTGATAAATTTATTGAAAAGAGCCTAGGCCTTTTGCCTTCTGAGATGGCTGTTGTACACTGCTTCTCTGCCATGTTCAGTTTTTGAGAGGTCTGCATCAGTGATCACAGTGAAAAAGGACACAGGATTTGAAGCCAAAAGACCTATACTCACATCTTTCCTCTGTCAATTTATGACATTGGACAAATCTTTTTCTGTTTTCTAAAGTGTAACATATTATTGTTTTCTTCCTTTATTTATATAATATTTAAATTTCCAGGACATAACTTTAAAATTTCTATTGCAAAACACACAGTAAACCTTAATAAAATAAGATATTCTTTTAAATATAAAGCCACACTTCTAGGAAAGTAAGGGAAATCCTCAGGAGTCAAACAAACAAAGACAAAACCAAAAGCCAGACAGAGTGGCCAGTTTGTGCACCTTGTTGGCACAGTTATTTTGGCAGACACAATGTGCCATGGGATAGTATGCCATTCTCAGGAACTAGGAAATTTGAGTTTTAATGTGCAAATATAGGTGGGGTCTGAATTCCTGGGCTGAAACATGGAGGAGAGTTGGACATAGACCCACTACGTGAATGAGGAGTAGGCCATTTGCAACAATGGCCTGCTTTCATATTGTTTTGGTAATTGAATGCACGCCAACCTTCATGGACAGAGAAGGCTCCAACTGAGAAATTAATGTAAAAAGTTATACTTACCGGGCAATATTATTGGGTAACAATGGAAAATTCCCCTGGGGAAATCAAATCTATGGAATTTACTTTTTAGGAAATCACCTATAATTTCCATAGACAAGGCATAGGTAAGATGACCTCACAGAGTAATGAATAAATAAGAAAACAATATTCCATGAGTGAGCTAGCAAATTCAAGAGACAACAGGAATAAGATAAATGCATTCAGATAGTCCTTAAGTGAAGAATATTTAAAATAAATGAAGAAATAAAAATAATAATAGAATAAAACAGGGTTCTATAAATATATTTTTAAATTCTCCCACACATAAAATATAGAAAATAAAAGTAACCTGAATTTTTAGCACCTAGATGACTTAAGTTAATATACTATTTGCTATATCCTTCCATATAACATGAACACATACACCTAAGCATGTGAAGTATATCCTTCCATATACATGTCCACAAGCACACAGACATAAAGGATGTTTAAATAAAAATTAATCATATTATACAACATTTCACAAACTGCTTTTTTGACTTAATAAGTCATAAAGGTTTTGTATACCAATAAATAATATCAAATTAGCCTAATTTAATTTTTGAACAAAGGATATACATACCTCTGTTTAATTTCTAACATGTGTATATACATACATTAATCAATACACATACAGATTAATCACTTTTTCACTGGCAGATTTCTAGTTTATTTCTGTTTTTCTTTGGTATAAACAATACTTTAATAAATATCATTACAAATATGTTATATAATTATTTTCTCAAAATAAATGTCTTTAAGCAAAATTTCTACATCAAATGGTTTATAACTTCTCAAGGATTATGATACATATTGGCAAATTGACTTCCAGAATGGCTGCATTAATTTATACTCATACTGAAACTATATGAGAGTTTCTGTTTTCTCATACTTTTATCAACACTCAGTATTGCTTTTTCTAGTTTTTGCTCACATGAGGAGTGAAAATGGTATGTTCTATTTAGGTGCATTTTTTGATTATTAATAAAACTGATAATATTTAAATATGTTTATTATTTGTATGCTTCCTTTGTGACTTGTTCTTTCATTTCTTTTTAGGCAAGTCAGTTAATTTTGCTGGAGCTCAACTTCCACAGTTTTAAAATGACGTTCGTACCTCCCACATCTGAAGGTTGAAGTACAAATCAAGTGGACTAATGTTCATGACAGCTCTTTAAAGATAAAATAATATAGAAAATTTATGTATTAATTTAACAAGTATTTACTGAGTACCTGCTATGTACTAAGCTGCGTGCTTATATTTAGTGAAAGAATACAAAAATTCATGGACTGCCATTCAGGTTTACTGGTGGGTCTGAAGTGATTTGGGTGTCTAGAATGGGTTCCAAGATGTTGCCAAGGATCAAGGGACACATGACTAAGAACCATCTTGACAACCTCCCCGAGTTACTGTTTTCTAGGCTGAGTTCACCAAGCACATACTGCCACAGTGTCCAGAAGCTCCGCATCTGGGGGAGAGAATGGCATCAGCAATAGTATTGTTTGCTTTCCCTTTCCTTCCCTTCTTTTCAGTTATGGAAAACTCATAAACAATCAGATACTTCACAATCATCCTTCCTGTTTCTGATCACACAGTAGGTACCAGGTAGCATCCCTATCTCCTAGAAAATTATTATGCTGAACAAAACAAACTAATAAACAAAATTTCTCTGCAGTCAACAGGTCCTGAAATGGCAAAAGAGCCCAGTGATAGCTGAGGAAAGGAAGTTTCTGCAAAGGAAACTCCAAATGCATCAGTCAGAATCTATCAGAGTTTTCTAATTCTTAGCTCATTCTTGTCAGGTGCTTGTGATTGGACAGGCATCTCTCTTACATTATATTATCTGTATTATCATACTGTGTATTATCACATCAAAGTATTTTTAAAGTCCATTTAAAAGAAATATTAGTAGCCACTATTTTAATGTCCTAGAAAAATGAATATTTTCTTCCACAATAGGAATAAGATTGGCATTTTCACGTCTTCAAGTTGTATTAAATTTTATAAACAGTAATGCCTCCTTAGTACCTTTTCTTTTGTGCTTTTGAAGATAAACTTGAAAGTTGAAGTAACAGATCAGAATGAACAGTAACAAGTATAAATTAGTCTCCATTTGATGGTATAGTCCCTTTCCTGTAGAATAAACACATCTTTGTAACTTCAGAATAATAGTTCATGGCCATTTCTGTACTAAATGGTCCCTTACAAAATGCGCTTGCCCTCACAAAGGACCTAGTCAGTCCCATTTCATCAGCATCTGCCAAGCACAATCCACCAGAATATGCCCAACAGTAGACAGAGCAGCTGTAGTGTTATAGAAAGAGTTCAGTTTGGTTTTGTCATGTTGATTTGCTTGAGTTCTTTGTAGATTCTGGTTATCAACCCTTTGTCAGATTTATAGCATGGAAATATTTTCTCTCATTCTGTAGGTTGTCTAGTTACTCTACTGATTATTTCCTTGGCTGTGCAGAAGCCTTTTAATTTAATCAACTCACATTGATTAATTTTTGTTGTTGCTCTGATTGCCATTGGGATCTTCTTTATAAATTCTTTGCCTAGGCGGATATCTAGAAGAGTTTTTCCAACATTTTCTTCTAAAATTCTTACACAAGGTGTCCTAAAAGTTGCCCCTAAAGTCACCATACATAGGGAAAATGGGAAATTATAACTAAATGTACCTTTATTTATAAAACATTCATTACAAAATTTTACAAAATACTTACAAAGTATTCTCAATGTGTTAGCCACCTCTTTGTGAAGTTTTATACAAAATATTTACAAAAGGCCAGGTGCAGTGGCTCATGCATGTAATCCCAGCACTCTGGGAGGCTAAGGTGGGTAGATTGCCTGAGCTCACAGGCTTGAGACCAACCTGAGCCAGAGCAAGCCCTCATCTCTAAAAATGGTTGGCTGTTGTGGTGGGTTCCTGTAGTCCCAGCTACTTGGGAGGCTCAGGTACGAGAATTGTTTGAGCCAAGGAGTTGGAGGTTGTCATAAGCCATGATGCTACAGCACTCTACCAAAGGTGACAAAGTGAGACTGTCTCAAAACAAAAAAAAAATTTACAAAAATATTCTCTCCATGTTGGCCACCTCTTCATAAAACTTTGTAATCAATATTTTGTAAATAAAGGTACATTTAGTTACAATGTCCCTGTGGATGTCAACTGTAGGGATAACTTTTGGGATACCCTAGAGGTTAGTTTCATGCTTTAGGTTTAAGACTTTTATCCATCTTGAATTAATTTTTGCCAGTGGTGAGAGGTAAGAATCCCGTTTCAATATTCTACATGTGGCTGTCCAGCTTGGGGGAGACTTGGGTTCAGATCTTAGCTCTGTTACTTACTAGCTATGTGACCTCAGGAAACTCACTCAAGATATTACAGCCTTTAGTTGTCTTATCTGTAAAAGAGATAATTTGAAGGCTTAAAAGATTTCTAAATGTGGGCAGCACCTGTGGCCCAGTGGGCAGAGCACCAGCCCCATATATTGAGGGTGGGGGGTTCAAACCCAGCCCTGACCAAACTGCAACAAAAAATAGTCAGGTGTTGTGGTGGGTGCCTGTAGTCCCAGTTACTCGGGAGGCTGAGGCGGGAGAATCACCTAAGCCCAGGAGCTAGAGGTTGCTATGAGCTGTGACGCCACAGCACTCTTCCAAGGGCAATAAAGTGAAACTCTGTCTCTCAAAAAAAAAAAATTCTAAATGTTCTTACTATCTATAGACTCTCTGTCCTCTGCGCTATAAGGCATGGAGATATACTATAAGGCTCAGACTTTTCTTTCACTGATGGAATACACAGATATTCGAGACACTTACAGAGCTTTTCTTATGTGCCAGATAGTGTATTCTATGCTGGGAAAACCAAGATAAATAAAACAAAGTCCTTGCTCTCAAGAAAGTCACAACTTAGAATGGGAGATAGACAGGTTGAGATGAAATTTCAACACAAATAAATGACTGCTATGAGGAGATGCCTTTCACATGACAGAGTCTGGGAGTGCTGCAGAACTTATAACTTACAAAAATGGATGGGGTGATGAATTTTTGAAGTTCAGAGAAGACAAGATTGAAGTTGAAATAAATGGTCTTTATGTTCACAAAACATTACATTTGAAGTGATAAATGAAGGATAAAATTTAACCCCCACTGACCATCCTTACTAAGTCGCATCTATAAAGTAGTAGACATGGAGTTATGTTGAAATGTTAAAAATAAAAGGAAGAGCCCTTCCCTCTGTGTGCACACTTCCCTGGAGTGGCTGGCTCCTAGGTGGAAAGGGGAAACCCCTACTGCCTGTGAAACTGATACCAGCCCTGGACGGGAGCCTGTGTCCAGGTTCTTTTCTCCACCTGTTTGACTCCCCAAATGGCAACCTCAGTTCCTCAAGGCCATCCATCCCTGGGGCCCAGGAGGAGCAGGAAGAAGGGGCCACATCTGTGGCTGAGCTGCCTCCTATTGGAGGGAGCAGAGCCAGACACAGGGGCATGGTGTGGGCAAACAACAAGCAAGGGGGTGGGAGGGGCTGCAGAAGAGGAAAGAGCAAGCCAGTGCCCACCACTGAGACCCCAAACCATCTGTCCCCAGGGAATGGCACTGCAGAAACCAGGACCTAGACAGATCTCGGAAGGAAGAACTCCCATATGGAATATGTGCAAACCAGGAAGCATAAACCTCCGGGAGAATCTTTGGAACTGCGGTTGTTGAAAGCCAACCTCTAGGGGTTTGGACATGACTGCCACAAAGAGCTATCGTACTTTTTCATAGTCAGATCTCACACATCCTCATCCATCCTGTTCTACAATATTTGCCATGTAAAACAACAAGTGGAGCAAGGGATGCTCCCTCACCCCACAAATTGGGTCAGTGTGCTGGATACTGAGATGATTACAGGAATATTTTCATTTTAAAAGTTCATAATCTGAAGGAAAGTTGTTTACCTAATTAGGTCTTTATTTCTTTGGGTTCAACAAGTATCTATCTCTGAGGCATTGTGTTGGAAAGTAATGTGATGAGTGATGTGACTTCTGCCTTCATGTTGATGAGAGTCTGGTTTGAGAGATGAGAATAAAACAACCATGAAACAACTAAAATAAACAAATACACAATACATACATACTTAAATGGAAAGACAGATGGACAATGGAGTGGAAAGGAAAGAAAAAGGAGAGGGAGATAGGGAGGAAGAAAATCCCTTGAGCAAGGAAAGATTCTCTGTCTCTTAAAATTGGTTAGATTGCCTTCTTTCATTAGGAAGTTCTGGTATAATTGTTCAACGCTGTTCTTTTTAATAAATACTCATTGAATATGAGCCAGATGCTGTGAGGAAGAAAAAGTAAACCTGAAATCTTCGCTGGAGGCATAGCAGTGAACTGGGGAGCTGCTTAAGGTCTTGTATGTTATTTTCCAGGAAGAGTTGAAATGATAAATGAATGAATTCTCCTCTCTCCCAGATTACTAAACATATATAAAATAAAGAAGATTAACCGGGCAGTGCCTATGGCTCAGTGAGTGGGGTGCTGGCCCCATATGCCAGAGGTGGCGGGTTCAAACCCAGCCCTGGCCAAAAACTGCAAAAAAAGAGGTTAACCAAGCTGATCTTGCTGCCAAGTCCAAACATGGAAAACAATTACTCAGAGATAAAATTAGTCTGTTCAGCTTGCTACAAAATTACTGCAGGTGAAATTCAACATGTGATCAGTTAAGGTGCTTTATTCTCCATTGAATTGCTTATATCATCTTTCTTAGGAAATTTTTGGCTCATTTTTCTTAAAAAACTTTACTTTTTAAAATCTTCAGGTAATATGAGGGTACAAATGACTAGGTTACATTCTTGTAGTTGAGCCCTTTACCCAAGGGGTGTGGGTGAGAGCTTACCAATCATCATCCGTCCTCCCTCTCCCACCTCTCCTCCACTATCCACTACCCTCCATTTGAATTTAATTGTGTTTTTCTCTCCTGTGGGCATGTAGTTGTTCATCTATTGGCTTCATACTAGTATTGAGTACACTGGATACTTGCTTTTCCATTCTTGTGATAATTTTACTTGAAAGAATGTGCTTCAATTCCATCCAGGCAAATACAAAAGATGTAAAACCTCCATTGTTTTTGTTTGTTTGTTTGTTTTTGTGCTGAATAGCATTCTGTGGCATGCATATACCACAGTATATTAATCCATTCATGGGTTCATGGGCACTTGAATTGATTCCATGTCCTAGTGATTGTGAATTGAGCTGTGATAAACATTCTAGTACAAATATCCTTCTGGTAAAATAATTTTTTTCTTCTGGGTAGATATCAAATAATGGGACTGTGGGATCAAATGGAAGATCTACTTTTAGCTCTTTGAGGATTCTGTCGTCAAAGAGGCTCCATAAAGGCTATATTAGTTTGCAATCCCTCCAGTAGTATAAAAGTGTTTCCTTCCTTCCACATCATACTAATGTCTGCAGCTTTGGGATTTTGTGATGTGGGCTTTTCTTACTAGGGTTAGATGATATCTCAGCATGATTTTGATTTGCATTCTCTGATGATTAGTGATGATGAACATTTTTCTCATGTGTTTGTTGGCCATTCATCTGTCTTCCTCAGAGAAGGTTCTGTTCATGTCTTTTGCCTACTTATAATTGAGATCATTTGTTCTTTACTTGTTGATTAGTTTAAGTTCTCTGTAGAGTCTAGTTATCAGCCCTTTGTCAGATTAGCATGTCAGATTCATCGTCTCCCATCCTGACAGTTGCCTGGTTGCTTTAGTTGTTGTAAATTTAGCTATGCCTTTCAGTATGATCATGTACCATTTATTTATTTTTGGTGTTGCTGCAACTGCCAAAGAAGTCTTCTTCATAAAATCTTTTCCCAGGTCAGTGTTGTTAAGAATTTTCCCCCACACTTTCTGCTAGAATTTTTATCATTTCATATCTTAAATTTAAATCTTTTATCCAATGAGAATTGGATTTTGTAAGTAGTGAGAGATGTGGATCCAGTTTAAGTCTTCAAATCAGAAAGATGGTTCACTTTTATGCTACCATGCATGTCTCAGAGAGACCCGGGAAACATAATTCTATCATTAACACATTCTGACCTCACCACCTCTACTCTTGGCTTCCTGATCAGTCCAATCAAGCCTCACGAACCCTAATACTGTGAGGTAAAGTCTTCACTCTTCTATTGCTCAGAATCTTTGGAGAGAAAGTCCATGTTCTGGCTATAATACTTTCCCTACCATTCTCTAGTTTGTGTTCTTCCAACACTTTTGATCAATTTTTCAAAATATAGTTATAGAGCATTTACTATATAGAGGCACCTGTGCTGGGCTATGCTTTCACAGAACCTTCCCCACAGATCCAAATATATAATCCCAGCAGAAACAGAAGTGTACAAGGTAAAAATAACAATTTGAAATTTTGTAGCATTTTTCTATTTCTGTGATATAAACACACACAGAATGGCTGGTTTTAAACTACAAATATGAGATCAGTGAAAATGGAGTTGAGAATAGATATACACGATTGGCTCTAATGAGCTGGTGTGAGCAAGCCCCAGAACACTAATACTATACTGAACAGGGTAGTAAACAAGCATTTGCTTTATGGAATGATATGTTCCCTGATGAATACGCAAAAACATAAAAGATATAAGTACTATGATTTACTGAACATTTACTACTTACATATGTGTATATGTAGACTATATAGTGTGTACATATATGTAGCTATATAATGTATATATACAGTATACATATACATAGTGTGTGTATACATGGATGCTAATTGCTCTACATGCATCATCTCATTTAATCATTATCACAACCCTCTGAAGTAAGTATTACTGATACCCAAGTTTTATACAAAAGGTAATTATGCCTAAAATATAATTAAGTAATTTGCTCAAATCCAAAGGCTAATAAATAATCTGGGATGCAAACCCATCTGAGTTTGGTACCAGAACCTGCCTTTTTAGCTTCTGTGCTCTATTGCCTTTCTTAAAAAACATGAAAGTTTGAAGTCCTACTCAAACTATTCCAAAAAATTGAAGAGAAGGAGATACTCTCAAGTGCATTACATGAGGCTTGTATCATTCTCATACCAAAGGCAGACAAAGACACAACATAAAAAGAAAATTTATAGGCCAATATGTCTTATGAACACAGATGCAAAAATCTTCAACAAAATACTAGCAAACCAAATTCAACAACACATTAAAAGGTTTATGCATCATGATCAAGTGGGATTCATTCCAGGGATGCAAGGATGGTTCAACATATGCATCCTTTAATCAACGTGATATATCATATCAACAGAACAAAGAACAAACACCATATGTTTATTTTAATTGACTCTGAAAAAGCAACAATAAAATTCAAAATCCCTTCATGATAAAAACTCTCAGAAGACTGAATGTAAGAGGAACTTATCTCCACATGACAAAAGCCATACATGAAGGACCCATAGCTAGTGTCATACTAAATAGGGAAAAACTAAAAGTCTTTCCTCTAAGATCTGGAACATGACAAAGATGTCCACTTTCACCACTGTTATTAAATATGGTACTAGAAGTTCTAGCAAGAGCAATCAGATAAGATAATTAAAAAGAAGGGCATCTAACTTGGAAAGAAAAAAGTCAATCTACATATTCAATGCAATCCCCATTAAATTATCAATGATATTCCTCACAAAAATAAAAAAAAAAATCCTAAAACTTACACAGAACCACAAAAGACCCAGAATAGTCAAAGCCATTCTGAGCAAAAAAAAGAAAACTGGAGGAATCATATTACCTGACTTCAAATTACACTACAGAGCTGTAGTAACCAAAACACCCTCTATTGGCATAAAAACAGACACATAGATCAATGTAACAGAATAGTGAACCTGGAAATAGACCTACCCATCTATAATGAAATTATCTTTGGTAAAGATGCCAAGAACATATGGAGGAAAACACAACAAATGATTCTGGGAAATCTTCAGTAAATGGTGCTGAGGAAACTGCAGAAGAATGAAATTAGATTCCTATCTCTCACCAAATAAAAAAATCAAATCAAAATGGATTAAAGACTTACGTCTATGACTTTAAACTACTAAAAAAATGTTTGGGAAATGCACTTGTTGAATAACAAAACACAGGCAACCAAAGCAAAATAGGAAGAAAATGGTACCCTATCAAGCTAAAAAGTTTCTGCACAGCAAGAGAAATAATCAACAAAATGAAAGACAACTCACATAATGGGAGGAAATATTTTCAAACTACCCATCCAACAAGGGAGATTAATAACTAGAATATAAAAGGAACTCTAACTACTCAATAGCAAAAAAACTAATAATCTGATTAAAAATGAACAAAGGATCTGAATAGACATTTATCAAAAGAAGACCTATAAGTGGCCAACAGGTATATGAGAATACCATCAAAATTATTAGTTATCAGAGAAATCCAAATCAAAACCATGATGAGATATCTCACACAAGTTAAAATGGCTTTTATCAAAAAGACAGGCAATCATGAATACTGGGAAAAATGCGGAAAAAGGAGAACTATACACTGTTGGTGGGAATGTAAATTAGCTCAGCCACTATGAAGAACAGTATAGAGGTGCCTCAAAAAGTTAAAAACAGAACTACCACATGATCCATCAATCCTTACTTTTGGGTAAATATCCAACGGATGGAGTTCAGGTTATCAATGTGCACTCCCATGTTTATTGCAGCAGTATCCATAACAGCCAGGATTTGTTCATCAGTGTATGCATGGATAAAGACAATGTGGTACATATACACAATGGAATAGTATAAAGCCACAAAAAAGAATGAAATCCTGCCATTTGCAAGAATGTTAATGGAACTGGAGAACATTACGTTAAGTGAAACAAGTCATGCACAGAAAGACAAAGCTCGCATGTTTCCCCCCCACCTCCCATAAATGGAAGCTAAATATTAAAAACAATGATCCCAGGCCAGGTACAGTGGCTCATTCCCGTAATCCTAGCACTCTGTGGGGGTGAAGTGTATGGATTGCTTGAGCTTAGGAGTTCGAGACCAGCCTGAGCAAGAGCAAGACCCCAATCTCTACCAAAAATAGAAAAAGTAGCCAAGCATTGTGGGGAACACCTGTAGTCCCAGATCCTGAGGAAGCTGAAGCAAGAGGATTGCTCAAGGCCAAGAGTTTGCAGTTACTGTGATGCCATAGCTCTCTACCTAGGGTGATCGAGTGATACTCTGTCTCAAAAAAAAACTGATCTCCTGGAGACAGAATAGAATGATGGTTACCAGAGTTTGAGAAGAGTAGTGGAGAGAAGGGGTAAAGTAGAGATGTTTAATGGGTGCAAAAATATAGATAGATAGAATGAATGATATTTGATAGCCTGGTAGAGTGATAAAATATAATCCACAATAGAATTGGAATGTCCCTAACTCAAGGAAATGATAAATGCCTGAGGTGATGGATAACACACCTACCCTGGTTTGGTTAATTAACATTACATGCCTGTATTAAAACATCATACTTACCCTATAAAGATATGTAACAATGGTGTACCCATGATAATTAAAAAATTAAAAAACTTTTTAAACAGAAAACATGCTGGCTTAAGACCATGCAAAGCAATACCTAAACAGACTTGAGAGCAGAGGATCAAAGAAGTCCTCTACAAGGCAGACGAAACTAAGGCCCCAAAATTAATGAGTCCTGTGACAGAGACTCAGCTTTTTACAGGCACACTGACAGACTACATTTCCCTTTCTCACTGTTGACTTGGAGTGACTACGTGATTGAGGATATGTGTGTTTGTGTGTATGCAAGTGAAGCATGCCACTTTTGGTCCTGATACAGAGAGTCTTGATTTTGTCTCTTTCCCCATTCTCCACTAAACAGAGACATTGCAAGGACCAAAGACCTACAAGATGATGAAGCCATGGAGATAGAAGGAGCTTGGGCACATGAGTGGCCATAGAGAGGCCTCTCAACTAAAAAGCTATCACTAGACTCTGGAGCAAATGAGAAATTTAGTCATTGTGTTAAATCTCTGAGAATTTTGGATTTATCTTTTAAGCAGTTAGTAATGTCTTGCCTGCTGCTATGAATGAGTCAGGGAAATAAGGCTAAATGAGGTCAGGAACAGTGTCCCAAGCAGGAGGAACAGAATGACCCAGCAGCTAAGATCATGCACAAGGAACTGACAGAGAGCCCAAAATATTTGGAACACAAAAAAGAAGGAAAGAGAGAAAAGATATGGTGTTGGAAAGACAGACAGAGCTATAACATTAAAGCCTTGAAGCCATATGGGTGGCTTTATATTTTATTCAAAAAGTATCAGAGAGCTTCTATTAAAGGGGTTCATAAAGTGGAATATCAAGATCAAGTGCAAGATTTAGAAAGCTCCTCTGAATGTAGAATGGAGGATTCTTTACAGGGTTAAATCTACCCAGGGAGATGGGATTGGAGACTGTTTTTTTTTTTTTCTTTTTTATTAAATCATATCTGTGTACAATAATTCAGTCATGGGGTACAGTGTACGGGCTTCAGATACAATCAGAGATATTTTCATCAACCTGATTGTGATAGCATTCAAGAGACTTTCTCATTACTT
>CAUYRH010038389.1:0-76236 GCA_963574655.1 Perodicticus potto | reverse complement strand
CAACCTACCCAATGGGAAAGGATATTTGCATATTTTGAATCTGACAAAAGTTTAATATCCAGGATCTATACAGAACTTCAATTAATCTACAGGAAAAAAACCAACAATTCTATACATTAATGGGGGAAAGAGATGAATAGAATCTTCTCTAAAGATGCCAGACAAATGGCCAGTAAACACTTGAAAAAATGCTAATCATCCTTAATTATTAGAGAAATGCAAATTAAAACCACCCTGAGATACCATCTAACTCCAGTGAGAATGGCCTATATCACAAAATCTCAAGATTGCAGATGCTGGCACGGATGTGGGGAGAAAGTAACTCTTTTACATTACTGGTGGGACTGCAAACTAATAAAACCTTTTTGGAAGAAAATATGGAGAAAGCTCAAAGAATTCAACCTAGACCTCCCGTTTGATCCTGCAATCCCACTGCTGGGCATCTATCCAGAAGAAAAAAAAAAAAACTTTTATTATAAAGACATTTTTACGAGGCTGTTTATCTCTGCCCAATTTACAATTGCTAAAGTGTGGAAACAGCCTAAATGTCCTTCAACCCTGGAGTGGATTGGTAAGCTATGGTATATGTATACAATGGAATATTACTCAGCCATCAAAAATAATGGAGACTTTGCTGCTTTTGTAGTAACTTGGATGGAGGTGGAACATATTATTCTTAGTGAAACATCACAGGAATGGAGATGCAAGAATCCTATGTATCCAACTTTGATTTGAGGATGATTAATGACAATGAATGACACAGTGGGGCATGGGGGAAGGAGAGAGCAGACAGAGAAGGTGGGAGGGGGCGAGGGAAAGAAAACCAAAAAAAAAAAAAAGAAAATAGTGTCTAACTTTCATACAAATTGGATTCAATTCTGACTAAAGTATATTACTTAAATATTAATTTTGTAATTCAACTTGTCAATATGTTGTTTAGGATATTGCATCCTCATCTATAAGTGAAACATGTTTGTAATTTCTCTTTATAACAATATAGTTTCTCCAATTTCAATATCAGGTGTATCCAGATCAAGTAGAATGATATTGAAATATTTCTTTTATTGTTTATAAGATTTCTGGAATTGCTTGTTTTGTAAAATCACTGTGGTCTATGAGTTGATGACAGTTTAAACTTTGTTATTTAATTCAATTCATTGCTTAATTACTGTTTTCCTATGAATGATTATATTGTGGTTAATATGTTAGCATAGCAGTATTCCCAGATAGTTATTTGTTTGTTGGGAGGTTGAGCTTTAGGGGGGCAGAGTTAATACTTTGCATGAAATATCTTATCTTATAACAGTGAAATTGCTTTCTTTTTTGTCTTGTGATTTTTTTTGAGGTGAAATTTAAGTTTTTGTGTGAGTAGTACTATTATACCTATCTTGAGTGTCTTGCTGGTACTGTATCACATCATACCTTTGTTTAATTCTTAATAAACTGTTCACTTGTTAAAAAATAAATAAATAAATAAAATAAAATAATCAGTGTATATTTTTGTCTCCTGAAAAAATTTCTATATTGCCTTGATGTTATAAAATTATTAGTATTTAAATAAGTGACTCTAGCAAATTAAGTATTTAGGCTTAGGTTAAAGAAAAATTTTAGTTATGAAAAATTTTTTTAATAAATGACACTTTTATTAAAAGTCACATTAATCTAAAACTAAAAAAGAGATAAACTTTGTTACATAACTTTTTAAAACATATCAGTTCTACTTTAATGTTTTATAGGCAAAGAAGATCTCCCTACAAGCACATATATGCATACGTGAATATATACATTTAATTCAGAAAGAAGGTGGCCCATTTATGTATACACACAAGCATATATACTGTATGGAATTAAATTTATATTCACTTATTTGATAAAATAAATTTTAAAAATTTATTTTAAAATACATTAAATATACTTAATGTGCTAAAATATGATGTACTCTATTTTATAAAACGAGCTTTGTAAGGGAAAATGACATTCCACTAACTTGCAACATTGTTAAATTACTGAGTGACCTTGACCTTGGAATGATTGCAGTGGTTTCCATGCCAAGCATAAGGGTTAAAAATGTTCAATGAACCTAAACAACATTAAAGAAATCGACTTTGGAGGCTTTACACCAAAACTCTGCCTAGTCACAATCTCAAGCAATTGGAGCAATATAAAATTTTCTGACTTTTTTGGAGCAAATGGGGTCTTTTAAAGGGAATAAAAGGAAAACAATTTTTCTTGTTGGACTTTCAACTACTACACTGTTAGCTCAAAATGAGTCAAAGTGTCTACTTCTGATTCTGACCTCACATTTAGAAGATAAAGTTAAGGTCATTTCAAGACACTTACACAGAAGAATCCTACCTTTAAAAGTAAAAGAATATAGAATGAAGGAGTTGGCTAAAATTCTAATATAAGAAAAACAAACAAAAACTAATAAACAAAACAAATATGAAAATGAATTAGGAGTTTCCTATAAGTCAATGCCTGACCACATCTAATTTTGAGTTTGCTGGAGTAATTATATCATGTGCCATTTCCTCTAAATAGAGAAAGGAATAAATGGAGCTGCCCCTGAGAGTTCAAGGAAGGTGATCTAGCTAACTATGAAAGTGATTAAGCCCATGACTACTCCACTCCCACCCCACCCCCTTCATCTTGATTGTCAGAAGTAGGGCAAGAAGGCCATTAGCTACCTATAATCATGCCTTGTCTTTGGTAGCCTTCTACAGATAAGGTAACCATGGTTTGACAAAGATCCAATGTTTTATTAAGATAGCTTTTTGGGTGTCTGTCCAGAGAGAAAGGATATTTTAATAAAATGGACCAGTGTCTTTCTTCCAGGCCAAGGAATACTTAAGTCAACAATGTGATCAGGCTATAAAACTTACCCCCCAAAATATATTTTGAAAACATTAAGATTGCAATAAATGCACATCAAAAGAAGGATAAAAATCCCACAATTGTTGCACTAGCCCATATTATTACATGATCACTCTTACCATGTATTATCAGGAAGTGAATCTTTTTTTTTTTCAGTTTTCTTTTTGGCTGGGGCCAGGTTTGAACCCACCACCTCTGGTATATGGGGCCAACGCACTACTCCTTGAGCCACAAGCACTGCCCAGGAAGTGAGTCTTTACATATAAACTGAACACATTCTTGCCACAACTTAATTTGATTATTTGGAGTTCACATGCCTATGGAAATTGAGAACTATTAATAGACCTGCATGGTAACAACACATAGATTTAAACTTGGTTATTAATTCATTCCTCATACTTTAATAACCATGATACTAAAATATTATGTAAATTCAATTCGGGAAAAATAAGTCAAAATTGTTTAAAATATCAAAGGAATGTTTCCCTGGGTGCATACAAATCTGTGAACTTTTTAATGTTTTAGCTAAGAAAATTGAATCTTCTCCCAATTAAGCCACTTAAAATACATTAGCCACTGTCAGAGAAAAAAAAATTGGCCGCCTGGCCCTCACCTGACCTCTAAGTTACAGCATTGAGAGAGCTGCAAAGTACACACAAAACATGCGTGCACACACACACACAGATATAACTTCCCCACCTCCTCCCAAGGGTGTTACATTAGTTTATGAGAACATTTCTTTAATGAAAGTCCAAGAAAAGGTGGAGAAACTTGGTGATTGGCTCAGTAGTTAAAAAACAAATGTCATACTTCCTAGGCTCAAATACTAGCACCAGCACATAACTTATATGTGACTTTGGGCACAGTATCTAAACTTTCTGTACCTAATTTCTTGAGTTTCTTCCCTAATGAGTCTTTTGGGAGATTAAAGGTGATAATGTGAGAAAAGTAGTTAGAGCTATCATTATTAAGGCCCATTAATGGCACTTTCTTTAGGATGCTCTCAGTTAGGCATAAACAACAAAGGCTACGTTGTACCCATAGTTTTGTCCACTACCCAACATTAAACCTCCCACTGCCTACTCCTTGAACACCTGCTCCAGCTGAAGAAGGGAGAGGACCTGCACCTTGAGCAGCCTCTGTCCTTCTTGATGAGACCGGAAGCTTTAGCACCCTCACTTGCACAGTCCAGCTTCCCGGAGGACACAGGCCTTCATTGTACAGAAACATAGCAATGGCATTGAAGTGTAGTCAGTTTTTGCTCTATTCAAGAAACGAATACTTAACATCCCCTATGGACAACGTCCATCACTGGTGGCACTAGTATGGAAGAGAGACGATCGCCATAGCAAGAGCTTAGAATTTATAGACATACCTATTTTTTTGTTTGTTATCTTTAGGCAGGACTTTTCTTCCTTACTTTCCCGAGATCCAAGCCCCAAATCATCCCTCATCCAGAGACTCAGCTACTGTAACCCCCTTGGTAAGGGTACTACCACCCTTTAATATTGATCAGCCCATTCATTCTTTCAGCCACCCATTAAGTGCACCCTGAATTATATTTACAGGGCAAATGCAAGTTTCTCTGTAAGTATAGTGTTAAAGTCTCAGCTATGATCAATTCAGGACAAAACAAAATCTATCATTTCTAAACCAGTGATTAGAAACACTATTATGGCAACATGAGCTTTAGATGCTACAAGTCTGCATAGTTTCTTAGAAACAAGGACAGACTATATTCTATGAAGGCTTTTTTTTTTTTTTTTAAGTCACAATGTAGAAATAAAGAAAAGACAGAGATATTGTGTGGCAAATAGATTCTGTTCCATTTCATTTATTAGGATGGTTTTATATGAACTATTCAAAGAAAGCTTATTTTTAAGAATCAGCTTTCTTAGAACTCCATCACTAAATAGTACAGTAATCACCGAGTAGCCATTTATTCCATTTGGTAATGGTCTGATTAAACAGTTCTCTAGTACACTAAAAACCAGAGGAGTGAAATAAAACATTAGAGGAAAATGATTTTACCCAATGGTGCATTTTCTCTCTGTGTCTAGGTCCACCCTCTTTTAAATAAGTCAAAAGCTGATGTATTTCAGTAGAATTTAGTTATTTAGCTTTGTAAGAACCAGTGGGCTACTCTAATAGGTTACTGGGATTATATATAAAGAGTGGTTTTTCAAAGCAATAAGAACTCTAAATATGTTGATTTAAATTTCTACCATCATTTCATTTCATACATGTGAATGAGGGAAGAAATTTCTTTTCTTTTACCAAGTAATTAAGAAATTGCCAATATAATTGCTAATAATGAAGTGAAATACTCCATATATAGGATTGTAAAGAAATTTTACAAAAATTTTACAAGACACTTAGTAAGACAAAATTGAGCATGTATGACATTTCACTGCAATAATGGAGGCTCTTCTCATTACAAATATACTGTCTTCTGAGAATCTGTTAGCAAATCTATCCATCTCACAAATAGTCAAGAGACCAACCACTAATACTGCCATCTGTTGGTAGCAGGTAGTGCTGATATTTTTCCCCCGTGGTGTTTTTTTCACATCTACCGAAAACCTCAAGTGTGAACGAGTTTCTTACCCCCAGAATGGTTATTTCCAAAGGCAGATAGACAATGTGATGGGTTTACTTTTCTTCCTCAAGGGCCAGTCAAAAGCTAAGTACCTAGTACATATTCACTTGATTTTGTATTGAAAAAAATAAGATCATAGAGATTGTTTTAAGATAGAAAAAGTACAAGAAAGCAGATATACATTTTTTTTTTGTCTTTTAAGATTGCCTGATTTGAAAATTGAAGTTTTGTTTCAGATAACATTAATGACTCTGACATTGACTATAAGATTGAAAAGCCAGTAATTTAAAGCTTAGGGCAGCTATTAAAGTAGATTATATTAAATACTGAAAAAAAAGATTTTAATATGCCTACAAGGGAGGGGAAGAGCAAACAAAACTTTTACAGTTTTAACTCCTAAAATATTATTGACTATTTAATTATTTAACATGTAGGATTTGATAGTTCTGTTACAATATATAGGTTTGATGGTTTTAACTTACAACATATTTAAACATTTACCTAAAAGGTGAATACAAGGAGAAGAGAGAAAGATATGTAACTTCTCTATAATCTGAGAAAGATTCTTTAATTATTTGGCATTGCCAATAATGTCTATTAGTATCGAAATAGAAATGTATAATGACCAATGTGGTCAAAGATTAGTATAATTTAAATTTGTTTTCAATGTAAGACTAATACTATTGTGTTAAAGCTGCTAAAAAGTTAACTGGGTTAAACTAAAAGGTTGAATGAACTTTCCTTTAGTAATTGATAAATTCATGAATAAATGAATAAATACAAAAGAACTAATATCTTATGCTCCAAATGATAGAGGTATGTGAAAAAGTAAAACACTTTGATTTAAATTTTGCTGTTTTTCTTTCTTTTAAAACAACTAATTTGATACCTGTTTTTATTTTAGTTTTCTGCCACCCTATTATACTCACCACTGGTAAAACAAACAGGACATTTTAGCTTTAATCTTCTTACTACATAACCCAAATAACTTCAGTCATGTTTGCATTAATGCTGCATTAATCATGTTGTTGCGTATTAATGAGTTTTCAGGCTATGCTAATTACTGTCATAGATTCTGCAGCAGCCCATTAAATATACAAATTACAGAATTAAAGAGCCAGAGCTCTTCATGATTAATCTCTAAATTGAGAAAAACTAATGATGTCTGTACAAAGTTTCTCTCTACTTTTGGCTGAGTGAGCCCCACGAACAATCAATTAGACTATTTGAGGGATAAGAAACTCAGGTATTATGTAATTTTCTGTAGGGGCTTCACTACAACAATGGATATTGCTTTATATTTCATGTAAATTTTGCAACCTTTGCCTGTCTAGTACTTTAAACATTGGTTACAATGTTGTTCAATATTGGATATAATTTGGAATAAGGCATGCTCATCCTGAATGCATTCCAATGAGACATTAGAGTACCAAGAGAGGTTCATGAGAAAGCATTTTCATCTAAAAGGAGTTGTCCCCCAAAGCATCTCATACACAAAAATCATAACAAGGATGTAAGGCTGTCACAACAAGAAAAGCATAATACTTTGTTAACTGGCATGAAGTCTGCATGATATTGTAGACCAAAGCTGGCTGGAAGGGCAGATCGGATCTGTCAGGAAAGGCAGATTTGGATCCAGACATTTTTACATGGGTGGGCAGGTGGTACAAATACACAGCTGCAGGTCCAGGAAGGAAGGGTCATTCTTCATCATGTGGGGAGGGCAGAGCAATATGCTGGTACTCAAAACGTTTCAGGGATACAACGGAGAGACATAGGCTATTGAAAGAAGGAACAGGTACAGGGCTGGTGCAGAGAAATTTCAACTTACAGAAATGACAATAGATACAATGCCAAAGTCAGACAGACGTGCACAATTCGACATGAGGAATGTGTGTGGTAGGAATCTAGAGACTAAAGATGAGTACAGGAGGTGGACGTTAGTCGGGAGGGACAGCCTGGAGAAAGGCAAACAGCATAAACATTTTAGGGTATTGGGCAGCTCCCCAAGACATAAAGGCAGTCAATTACCAGAACCAGAGGGAAGCGGTGGGTTTCAGTCTTGGAAAGGTGCTAGAAAGTTCAAAAAATGTGCATAAAATCAACGCCAAATCCTTCAGCAAGATTGACTCTCTGAGAAGTTTAAAGCATGAGTCTGAGCCTCTCAGACAAGCTCAGTACTGAGTTGGGAGGACAAGGTGGGTTGAGTCTAAAAGGTGAGGTTAAATGACTCCAGCCCTGGGAAGGCTACAGAGTAGGAATCAAGGACTGCCAAACTATTGCTACACAATTAAACTATAGAAAACTGCTTTGATTGAGGTCAGGCTGTAATAACTGTGGATGAGGAAAGAACCAGAAATTAGGGTTGACAGTGAAATGACTGGACGCTGAAATAAAGAACGATGACGTCGACTTGTGATGCTCTCACCACGTAACACGCACTGAGCCCAACACTTCACATGCCATTTCCCTTGTCTCTCATATTTCATTTGTGCCAAATAGACAGATGAGAAAACTGAAGCTCATAAAGATTATCCGATACTAAAAAAGAACTTAACAAATGTTTTTCTTATCCCTTCAGTAAATAGCAAAGTGGAATAATTTTGTTGGATTCACAGTTGGGTTTTGAAGGAAATACAGAATGATACAAAAAGAGTAAGTAAATAATAAAGTTCTTGTTTCTATGCATTAAGCCCTGTAATACAGAATTAAACAATTGAAGAATTTGCTGATCATGCAATCAGTACCTTTGCTGATCATGTTTCGTTAGCCCATCGATGAACTTTATCTGTGGCATATGCTCAGGTAAACCCACAATTGTGTTTCTTAAGTATCTCCAAGAGCTGTTACAATTATCATTCCTGTCAGAGATATACAGGTTTAAACCCTATAGAAAGCAATTGTACATTTATTAAGGAGTTTCCCCTGTTTCCATTTTTTTTTTCATTTATTCCATCTCGTGTAATTTTATTTATTGATTGATGGATTGATTTTATTGTTGGGGATTCTTTGAGGGTACAAGAAACCAGGTTACACTGATTGCATTTGTTAGGTAGAGTCCCTCTTATAGTTGTGTCTTACCCCCAAAAGGTGTGTCACACACCAAGACCCCCCCTTCCCTCTCTCTCTCTGCTCTTCCTTTCCCTCACCCCTCCCTCCTTCTTTCTCTCTCTGCTCTCCTCTCCCCCCACCCCCACCATGTCATTAATTGTCATTAATTGTCCTCATATCAAAATTGAGTACATAGGATTCATGCTTCTCCATTCTTGTGATGCTTTACTAAGAATAATGTGTTCCACTTCCATCCAGGTTAATATAAAGGCTGTAAAGTCTCCATTTTTTTTAATGGCTGAATTGTATTCCATAGTGTACATATACCACAGCTTGTTAATCCATTCCTGGGTTGGTGGGCATTTAGGCTGGTTCCACATTTTAACAATTGTAAATTGAACTAAAAAGCTTCTGTACAGCTAAGGAGACAACAACCAAAGCAAATAGGCAACCTACCCAATGGGAAAGGATATTTGCATATTTTGAATCAGCCAAAAGCTTGATAACTAGGATCTATAGAGAAATCAAATTAATCCACATGAAAAAAGCCAACAATCCCATATATCAATGGGCAAGAGACATGACTAGAACCTTATTTAAAGAAGACAGATAGATAGCTAATAAACATATGAAAAAATGCTCCTCATCCCTGAGCATTAGAGAAATGCAATCAAAAGCACCCTGAGATACCATCTAACTCCAGTGAGAATGGTCCACATCACAAAATCTCAAAGCTGCAAATGCTGGTGTGGATGTGGAGAGAAGGGAACACTTTTACACTGCTGGTGGGACTGCAAACTGATACAACCTTTTTGGAAGAAGTATGGAGACCTCTCAAAGAACTCAAGCTAGACCTCCCGTTTGATCCTGCAATCCCATTACTGGGCATCCACCCAGAAGGAAAAAAAATCCCACCACAGGGACACATGCACTAGACTGTTTATCACTGTTTCCATATTAAGGATGTACTTCTCATATGCTTTTCTTTTTTTCTGCATTATTGAAAGTCTTTGTGAGCAGAACTGTTTATCATATTTCCCACATCATTTTAGACCAGTTGCTATAGTTCTGTAAACACAATAGAGATTTAGTGAGTATTCCTGACTTATAAACCCAAAAGCAAAATTACTAGAAAGGAAAGATTCAAACCCATAAACACATATTACACGTACTCACAAGGAAAAAGAAAAACTGGAACTTGGGTAGCCAAGCTGAATGTAAGTTAAACACCTAAGAAAGACTTTTACTACTATAAGAGCTTGACTTGTACAGAATAGAAATTGGTCAAGTATTTTTTTTTCCTACGAAGAAGCAGTGCAGTGACCCTGTAGCCCCACACTCATCTTCTGTTAATGACTCCACAACTATAAACCAGGCTTAACTAAGTTCTACAAAGAAGACTGTTTGAATATTCTAGATTTTCTTACCCACACAAAGGGAAGACATCAATCAGAGGTGTTCTGGGTGTCTTTTAGGCTGAATTGCTGATGTTCTGGGTGGTAATTTAAATAGAAATTTTTTGTCGCTCTAGCAGCAATTGTATAAACACAATGTTGCCCAGGCAGAAAGTAATTAAATTGATAGAGGAAAGAAACATGACTTGAACTGGATAAAATACAAATACATCAAAATTAAAGTCAGTGTAATGAGCTGAAACACTGCAAATTTAGACAACAGCACATTAGTCAACGCGCAAAAACCCTTCTCCGGCAGTATCAGAGCTGATAGAAAACATAGCAAGTTGGAGACAGCCAGCGAGGAATCCCACAGATTAGGAACCACATACACTGAACGGGGGTAACTTAAAAAAAAAAAAAGAGCTTGGGGCGGCACCTATGGCTCATCGAGTGGGGCGCCCCCATATACCGAAGGTGGAGGGTTCAAACCCGGCCTCGGCTGAACTGCGAAGCAGGAAAATAGGCAGGCGTTTTGTCAGGCGCCTGTAGTCCCAGCTACTTGGAAGACAGAGGCAAGAGAATCGCCTAAGCCCAGGAGTTGGAGGTTGCTGTGAGCTGTGTGACACCGTGGCACTCTACCAAGGGCGATAAAGTGAGACTGTCTCTACAAAAAAAACAGAGCTAATGAATGGGCCAGAGAAATACAATAGGCCAATGTAGAGATATAAAAAAAAGAAGGGGGGGAGGGTAGAACTTCAGCTAGAAATACAACAAGGCAAAGCAAAAGCTCAGCAAAAAAACAGAGCAATTCAAATCAGAAGCTAAGCAAGAAATGCAAGTCATGGCAGAAATATAAGATCAAGATAAGAACATATTCAACCTTACACCAAGTTTTAAATCAGAACAACAAACTCAGCAACAAATCTGCCAAATGCTAATGATTCAAACAAGGAGGCAATAATTGAAAGTAAAGAAATATACCACATCTTGTCCAGCAATGTTCACAATGCCATTTCCCCTAATTATTGTTGACATGGTGACCTTCTCTTGAAGGGACACACCAAAAACTCAATTTAATTAAGGCTTACCAGTGTAGGGAAGGGCTTTTCATGTCTCTATTGTCACACTGGGGACAGGAGCAGCTCGTTTATCTAGTGCTGTTAGTAAGAACACAGTCTGCATATGCAGGTTTTTAGTTTACAGAAGTTTATTCTTTATTATTTTAACAAGAGTAATAACAATTATAAGATGTATTACACATGTCCTTGTTTTCTAGAGTGTGATAAACAGGTTTTGGTCATTCTATATGCTCGTGTATAACAATTTTTTTTTTGCTGCTTTAGATGATAATTTCTTTAGCAGATCTTGATCCTTAATATAAAAATGTCTCTAGAAATGTAAGAATGAGGACATGTATGTTTTTTGAGGTTCCTGTCCCTTTTTTTTTTTATCATTGAATGAGCTTTTATTTAAATGAACCAAACAAACAAAAACCTAGTAGATTCCATCAGCCAGAAAGATCACTAAACATGAACTAGTCCTCAAGCAATGGGAGGTTCCTTCTTCTCTTCACTGTCAACAAAGTTCCTATTAGTTCCCTGCTACTGTTGTTGGTACTAAATGCTTCTAGTACGACACATTCTGGAAATGAAACATTAAGATTTCTCTAAAGTAAAAAGAACCAGGATACATGTATTAGAGAAATTAAGGGAATTCTAAAGAGCAACACGAAGGAGGCTCACCACATTGGGTAGTGTGCACGTATTAGTAGCTGAGCTTCAAAGATCCATTTTGATTATGGAGTGGTCTTTTTGCCTAATACCACATTTTCCACCATATTCCAAATAGTTTGAGCTGCAGTAAGAGTCGCCTCTGGATAACCATCTTGTTATCAGTATTTTTACAAGTGAATTCTTCCACCTCTTCAATCTGGTAGCCCTGAGAAACCAAATTTCAGTACAAAGAGAAGTGGTGGAAAAATCACCAGGACAGACATTCTGACAACCAACAGAGGGAAAGCCCCTAATGTAAATAAATTGCTAAAATTTCTTGGCCTTTCTTTTCTCATCTGGAGAACGAGGGGTGGGACTAGTTAATCTCTTCCAGTCATCTTAGAAAAGATAACTTAATACAATTTGTTATTTGGAACCACGCAAACATCATCTAGGAAGGCCCTAGGTGTTACCACAAGACAGCTGCCAATTGAATTGATTCAACATGCACTAGGTGATTTTTTTGATTCTGGAAATTTACATTTCAGAATGTGTTTTGATGCCTTTTCCCCTTGTTCAATTAGAAATGTGATATAAAGATTAAAAATAGATATCTAAGTTTTAGAAAGGTTTTTTGATAGTCCTACTGACTGTTGGGAGACTTATACTTATTGAAGAGAGTCCCTGAGTTCATGTGAAAGAGCTGAAAAGATCATTTCCACCAAGTTAGTAGTTGATTCATAGCAGATGCTATTCTAAGCATGAGTACTTAAGCATTACTCTTTCCAAAAACTCTTCTATTCTATTTAAAAGAAACCTGAGGCCAATAGAAATTTTATCTAACTGAAATAGAAGTTATTATTTTTAATAAGCCCACAAGCAACAGGGCTCCCTGTAACATTAATAATGTATTTGATCTATGATCATCTTACTGAATTCGATTCAACAATTTAGAGTTGAAGCCTTCATTCCAGGCAGTGTTTCATTGGTCCAATCTGTGGGAATATTTATTGCCAAGAAACTATTGTTACGATTATATGATTCAAAGGCTTATAGAACATGCTATTTATGATAAGGTGATTGGCTGGAATAAGGACTTATTCACACATTAGTGTGTTTGATAATGGTGATTCCATAAAACTTTACAGTTCATACTATGCCAATGTTTGCAAATAGCACTGCAGAGAAGTAAGCACAACAGTTTTCAGAAATAACTATCTTAGCAATGGATGTAGAGACAGTTTGCCTTAAGAAAGGTTTCAAATGCTTGGGTCTCTCAACAGTCCAAATTGTTACTTTCTGGGAAGCTTTGGAAGTCACAGCAATGTAGTAACAGTATATATCGAAACAATATTTGAGTAGTGATAAAGTGATTGAAAACCATGTTGGCTATAATTGAGCTCTTTCAATGGCATTAGAATTAAAATTCTCTCTCTTTTATTAACATTGGCTAAACTCTTTTCACAAATGTACCTACTGAATGACTGAGATAGAGAGGAACAGAGTTCCTTTTAGGGAAGTGAGTGGGGAGTAGAGAGGCAGTCTCCTCAGCACCCCTTTAGAATATGTTTTCTGAACATGAATTTGAAAGGGAAGGTCATGCAATATTGAATCACATACACGTATCCATTGAGATGTCTATTATTGGATCCACATCCTCTGTGGTGGCCAGCTTTGGCAATGCTTTCTCTCCTTTACCTGATTTGTTTCATGAGAAAACTCTCAGGGCAATGTAACTACGTCTATTGCTGGCTTTCATACAAAGACCTCGCTCATATCCATCTGTGCCACATGCCGCTTACAAAATAATAAAGGGTGATTCTGGAAAATTACCCAAATGAAATATCATTTCACAATCCAAAAGTAAAATAGAGAATTCAAACAAAGAATTGGCAAAACTAAAAATCAATGAGTGAAAAGTATCAAAAGACTCAAATTAAATGCTGTTGGAGCAAAACTGCCAATTACTTTGCATTCTTCTATGAATTTTGCATTAATTTGTAGGACGGCTTCTGCTCCTTTTCTTGGGGCCATTGCAGAGCACCAGTGTGACAGAAGAATGATTGGAAAATAACTGCCAACCAGATTTGCTATCTATATTCTAAGAAGAAGATGCTGATTCAGAAGTCAGTGTATTTTTAAACTTTCTGTAGTTGTCAACTCAGAAGATGCAACTCAGGATGAATAACCTCAGGGACTCTGGAAACTTTTGAGAACTTCACTGTAACCTAGAAGTGAGATGGGATGCTTAATTTGATAACTTTAGGGCTGAGAATTGGAATAGTTTTCGGAACGGTGTCTGATGAACTGACTGCCATGAGGAGAATGCAGGTAGATTTTATCAGAGTAGAGACCAGTCATGCAATTAAAATAGTTTTTTCAATCTTATTCACTTGTCTTGATAATATCATAGGGCTAAAAGTTTACTGAAAAAAATATATGCTCAGCATTTTTTAAAATCTTTTTCATCTAACTTATTTGAAATTAAAAATAATTATGTAATTTAGATGTGCTTTTCCTCCTTTAAAGATTAAGGCACTGAGGCTTAGAGCATTTGATTCTGAAGGTATAAAAGGATAGATCTGAATCTGAGTCATCTGACCTAACTAAGTCCAGTGCTTTTTCTACTGTAAGACAATTGTTACTAAAAAATTTGGCTCGGCACCCATAGCACTGTGGTTATGGCACCAGCCACATATACTGGGGCTGGCAGGTTCTAGCCCTGCCCGGGTCAGCCAAACCACAATGGCAACTGCAACAAAAAATGGCCAGGCATTGTGGCCAGTGCCTATAATTCCAGCTTGGAAGGCTGAGGCAAGATAATCACGTAAGCCCAGGAGTTTGAGGCTGCTGTGAGCTGTAATGCCACAGCACTCTACCCACGGGGACAGGGTGAGACTCTGTCTCAAAAAAAAAAAAAAAAATTAATGTACTACTTGAAGAGTTAGCTTGAAAAATTACACTGCCTGCCATGTCACTACCATGACCAAACATGAACGAAGACCCATTTGAGACTAAATTAGATAACTGTCTTCCTATCTTTCTAAACTCCCAAACTATATTCTTTCCCAAATCATTTCCTACTATTTTTTTCCACAAAATGGTCTAAACTACCCATAAAAGACCAATGCTGGATAAAAACAAATTGATCTGGTTGCTATTTCTCAATCTTGTTCTTTGATTTCTCATCCTGAGCCCTTTAGCCTGGTGATAACCCTTTCCTGAGAACGCTATGCTCTATCAGGCGGGTCTTTAAACATTTCCCCATTCTTCCCAGATTATCTCACTCCTGCCTCTTTGGTAAAGCCTTGTATGATACTTTAGTTGGGTATAATTTATTGTTAGTAATACTAAACGCTTACATTTGTTACTTTATGTCACATACTCTCCTAGACATGTTACATATATTATTTAATCCTCCCAATAACAGTTCTATCAGATGGGGAAGGCAATCATCATCATCACTACCATTTACACATTATGAACCTGAAGCACAGACAAGGTGAAGAGAATTACAAAAGGTCACAGACCTACTTAGGTTGAAGGAAGCCTGTATAGGGCAGGCAAGAATGAGGAACTGGAAAATGGCCTTGAAATGGAACAAGAGGAGTGTACAGCCTCAGAGCTTGTGAGTCAGCAGGCCAAGGTCCTTGAGAGGGGAAATGGAAAGCTTACTGTAACCTGACTCCATAGACTTTAAGGCACCACGGACACGGGCGAGGGGCATCTGGACACTGAATTCCTATATTGCATAGGTCAGGAGCAAGTACAGTGATGAGCACAATATAGAATCTTTACCTTGCATCTACAAAGGCTAATCAGAAAAGAGAACATACTGGAAAATATGGAAGGCCCTAAAGAGAGGCGGTCCTGAGACCACTCGCTTGGGACCCCTCCGCTCTGCCGGGGACTTCGCTGCCGTTTCTTCTCAAAAACTTCCCAGTTTCCCCACTTGTTGTCAGCAAATTCATTCTTCAATTCCCAAGACCACAGACTCGGCAGAAAAATTCCGGCATCGAGGTGATAGAGATGGGATTGCAACCCAGGGAATTTAACCTAGGGATGTGAATCGAGGTGCTCTATAGTCCAGATCCATAACCACACTTTTAAGTATTACTTTCATCTCTTCTCCTAAATTGGACTTAAAAGATGTTATCTGGTTCTAACATGTTGACCTGGGAAAACAGCCCTTTCAAAGAGAACAAAACAATTTTATTTTTCACTCTCACTAATACTTAGGATGTTCTGGTTCCTTACAATTATTTATCCTGTTGTATTTTTTCATATTCCAAACTCCTTAAAGACCAGAAATACGTCTTGCATATGTTTACATCGATCTTACAAATATTTGTAGCCTTTATTTATTTTTTATCTCAATAAATGTTTTTTTATGATTTTTTTATTTTTATTTTTTATTAAATCATAGCTGCGTACATTAGTGCAATCAAGGGGCACAATGTGGCTTCACACACAATCTGAAACATTTCCATCAAACTGTTCAACATACCTTCATGGCATTTTCTTAGTTATTGTATGAAGACATTTGTATTCTGCATTCAGCAAGCCTCACCCGCACCCCTCTAAGATGCACCATAGGTGTGGCCCCACCAATAAGCCTCCCTCTACCCCAACCTCCCCCCTCCCCTCCCTTCCCATATTCTTGGGCTATAGTTGGATTATAGCCTTCATATGAGACCTTTAAATTAGCTTCATAGTAGGGCTGAGTACATTGGATACTATAATGCTGGGCATCTAATGCATTCTCCGTAGCCTTTGTGAAATCAGATAGCTTTGGGAGATGAGGGTCATGAACTCCTGCAGAGCCAGCTCCAGGCTGCCAAGCATGACTGAGGTAACAATCATTTCCAACCCTGCTTTTCAACCAGTGCTGCCGCTTTCCACCTCTCAATTCCCACCCATGGCCCTCGAGATAGTCAGATCCACTAGAGTGACAGAGTGAAAACAGATGATAGACAGCCACTGTTGAGGAGATTTCTTTGGTTTCAGATGAAGAAACTGAGGCAAACCTAACTTCCTACACATCCTTGGTGTCCATGGCCTTGCTACAACCCCACACCACGTGAAGTTGTCCTCTGGAAGCCCGGGCACTGTCGTGGTGGCACTCCACTTGAAACTCCTCTCTGGGGACACAAGCACTTCAGATCGTCTCTCCCTCTCCCGCTCATGAAAGCCTGCTCTCAGCTGCTTATAATCCAGAAAGAGCAAAATGGCTAATCCATGTTAAAATGTTAAAGACTGATAAAAGCTTAATGTGTTTTCTCTCCCAGTGGGATAAGAATTCATTTTTAATAAGAAAAACATATCTTCATCCTCAAATTCCCAAAATGTTGATGCGTGGAGCACTGCTGAGTGCAATGCTAAAGTAAGTGCAATGGTGGGGTGGGAGAGACAGGAAAAAAGAGTTCCAAGGTCAAACAAGTTTAGAAAATACCTGGTTTTTAAAAGTCACATGATTTTTATTTGCATATTAAATCTTCTGGAAATTGTGCAACAACATCAATAAAAATGACTGTAAAAGCAACAAAAATCTGGCTATATCGATTTATCAGACTATTTTTTACATGTATATGGACACTTTCAATGTAGTTTGTTTGTTTGTTTATTTGAGACCATTGTTCCATGGAACATCAGTTTGGAAAGGACCACAGTACTCTATAGGTTACTTTGTGTCAACAGGATCAGCTCTGTTACCCTCTCAAATTCATATCTAACTGAGCAGTCTGAAACTCTGTCTGCCTGCCTATGCGGATAGCTAAACTTGGTGAGTGCATGTGAGAACAAAACCAGGCAGAAGTCAGTAGAGATGGCTTCAGGGTAGGACTCAAACATGGAGGAGCTGAATTAAGCAGAAGTGCTTTAAGGTTTAGGAAACCAGAGTACAGGTGCCTGGCCCCTCTCTGTGGTCACTGACTGCTCATCCCTTCCCTCAGCGGAGGAATCAGAAGCTGAGAGAGGAGAAAGCATTGAGCTCAGACTTGGGAATTGAAGGCCATATTTATTTCCTATTTAATGCTTCAGGAACCCATTGTGTCATTAACTTGAAAGAGAATTAAATTAACACCTAGGTCTACTTTTTCCACATCTTAGAGAAAATGACACTAAAAAGCTGTTCCTTTTAGGGCTTTTTGTTGATTTTCTTTTTATTGCCTAAAATATGAATGATCACCATGTGTATGTCTGACTAATTCTGAATGATGATAATCAGGAAATCTCTTTTCCTTTTTTAGTAAACTCACTGATAGCTTAATTTCTTTTTTCTTACCCCTTTCACAGAATTGTGGATTTATGGAACACTGAATATTATGATTGATTACAATATTTGTATTATAATGAATCAGATGATCAGATCTATCACATTGCTTATAGGATTTCTGCTCTGTATTGTGTTCTGCTTGCTGGTGTACACTAATACAGGATTGTTTTCACTCTTAGAAATATGGAGAGAAATAATTGAAAACAAGGTGCTTTCTGTGCTGGGTAAAAACAACTCTTCTGATTTTCAAATTATAATACAGAAAACATAAATTCAGAGATTAAGTAAGTTTCACCTGTACCCTTCTAAGATATAAATGTCTTAACACAATAATTTCATAAATGCCATAAAGGTTATGTTAAACAGTTTGATGAAAATATTTCAGATTGTATATGAAACCAGGACATTGTACCCCATGATTGCATTAATGTACACAGCTATGATTTAATTAAAAAAAATTCAGAGATTAATTTCCAAACCAAAAGAAGGCTTAAAGAACATAAAAGTTTCAAAAATTCCTCCCTTATTTTTCTATTCTTTATTTTTAAAATTAAGGACAATTATAGATTCAGTTTGATTAAAAAGAAAATTCATCATACAAAAAGAATTTGACCATATATTCCAATAGACAAAGTCAAAAGAAATGGGAGAGTAGGGAGACACATTTAGTAAACAACACTAATTAATTAATATGGAGAGGATAGCAATGTCTCAGGCAGCAGAACAAAGCAAAGGATAAGGATGCTTTTTGAAAGAAATAAAACAAATCACAGAATTTCCAGAGAGTCAACCATATTAGTCAGTTTGATAAAAGGATTTAATAATAACCAGTATTTAATGATTACATAGTACCTTTGGGCTCACATGAAACCTGTTTTGTCAAATACACTTAAAGCTTATCTTAGGAGAGAAAAAACTAGACAGAAATTATCCACCAAATGGACAAGCTTTTCATACAAGACTTTTTTCATATTGAATGCAATTCAGTTTCAACATTTACAGCTGAAAGAAGTCATTTTGTCTATGAAATAGATTCCATTGCTTCTATAGAAATTTCCAAACATGTCCAAAAACGATTATTGACTTCTCATAATTAAATAGCGACTGTGTTTGTAAGAATTCTAAAATGAGATTGTCAAGAATGGATGGCAGATAAAGAGCTACCCTAAACTAAGCTGAAGGGTGATGCCCACAAAGGGTGATGCCCAGAGGAATATAATTTTAAATGATTTAATTTACCTATGATTCTCTGGACAAGAGTTAGCTTCTCAAGCTGATGGGTCACAATCTAGCCACTCAGATAGCAGTACTGCATACCACCACTACCTTTCTGGAACAAAGGCTGCCATCAGTATACATTTCAGAACCTGAAATATTTCAATTTCACCTCTAACATGTTCTATGACTTTCATTAAGGAATTTATCTTTTCTGAACCTATCTCACAAATTTGGAGAGGAGAATTAAACAAAAAGTGCAAGTAAAAGGTTTACGACACTGTCCAGATGTCAACAATTATATTTAGCCTAAAATTTCAGTGGTCAAGAAGCCGTAGTCTATGCTAATGACTACCTGGCATATTAACACAACCCATGTCTCTATTCATATTCCATCTCACTCTTCCTGTAATTTCCAATCTCATGCTTACCAGCCAGTCACCTGTTACCTTGATTGACAAAAACATATTAGATGTTAGAGCTAAAGGGGGGTATTTAGGATTGTTTACTCTAACTCCTATATTGTACAGTCGGGAGAATGCACCAAATGGGAGCATGACTACTATAAATGAATAACTCTTTTCCACTGGGTTTGTATTCATATGAAAACATGATTGGCAAAATTTGCATATATGCACTGATGAAGTCACTGCATTTTTAGGAAGATTAAACCATACCTGCATCTCAATATGTTAAGCCTTATAAATAAAAGGAAACAATGAGTAGCAGAAAAAGAAATTATTAGAATTTTTTTCTCATTGGGATTCTGTATTTATCATCCAGAATTGACTTTTTTGTGTATTGAACAATGAGCTTCTCTCAAATTTTCTATTAATGATTAGCTTTTAGTCTATTCATAGAAAAAAAAATACATGAAGTCCCTGACCCTATGTACTTTATATGATTACTTTATCATATTATAATAGCTGGGAGGGCAAATGTGTATCTTTGATTAGTGGCAAATAACTCTCTTGAATATTAAAATCCTTATAAAGTCACATGGGAGAATGTTGAACAATAGTTCAAGTTGGTGAATTGTATTTGTTGCTATAAATGTGCTAAAACCAGCAGGAGTTAATAATGAAACCATTGCTTCCATGCTATTAATGTCTGTACCCAAACATCCTCAGGAAAATATAAAACAAGACTGTTATACTATCTCCATAAATGTAAGAAAAATCATGCTAAAATAAATTGTCCAATTAATTATATTGCATTTCCAGGATGAACTTCAGGTAAAAAAAACACATAGCATCTTTGATTAAATACCAGTTATTAGTGCTTTTGACATGTCATCCAATTGCTTCAGTTACAATACTGTGCCATGCTGTGTTTGCAAAATTATAATTTTCTATTAAATAAATTAAATGTAAGGAATGGACCTGTTTATTCCTCTTCTTGATTAGGTTATCTTTTCCTGCATCAAATCAATTCTTTACTTTCTTAGCAGTTATGTAGAGTGACTGTTATAGATTGAATGCCTCCTCCAAAATGTTTACATTGAAGTCCGAACCCCCGAATTCTTCAGAATGTGATCTTGTTTGGAAATAGAAGTTTTGCAGATAGGGTTAGTTACAATAAGGTCATACTGGCAGGGGATGAACCCTTAATTCAGTATGACTGGTGTCTTTATAAAAAGAGAGCTTGTGAAGAGACAGACATGTAGACAAAGAATGCACCATTTGCTGATGAAGGCCGAGAAAGGGGGTTCATGCAGCAGCATCCACCAAAGATCACCAGCAAACCACCAGGACCCGGGAGAGCGGCACGGATGCATCCTGCCCTCAGCCCTCAGGATGAGCCAACCCTCTGTCATCTTCATCTGGAGTTTCCAGCCTTCAGACTGTGGGACAGTTTCTGTGGTTTTAGCCATGCAATTTGATTCTGCTCTGGTGTCCCCAGAAAGGGGACTTTAATAATTACACAAATAAATACTAATTTGCACCAAGTATTACCATAATACTTCAAGATATGAGGACAATGTATTTTTCATGATAAATTATTTTAATTTAGTATGTAATTTCAGCATGTGTGTGTATACTTTGTGACATACATATATAGCATAAACTTTGACAAACCAAGTATTATTCCACACAAAGTCATGCCAGAGAAGAATTAGCATAGATTTATTTTGATTAGGACTCCCATAGCTACAGGATGAATGATCCCATTGGAGAGTGTGAAAAAATGAGGCTTGAGAATTAAAATGTGTGAAGACTGACACAGAACCCACAAATTCAACTTTAAATTAGTGACCCAATTCTTATGAAACCTTTGGTTGGCATTTAAAATATATTCCTTTGAAGTAGTAAATTATGACCATTCGGAGATATAACTGTGTCATACTACTAAGTAGTTCAAATAATGTATGATTATTTTGCCCTGTTCATTTTCAATAATGTGTAATTTAAATAATGGGTGATTATTTTGCCCTGTTCATTTTACTTACAGCATTTTGCTCGAGACAAGAAATTATATGTTCATAAAATCGAACATCAATCAGTTTACTAGAGTGGTGTTTTATTGGTCAAGCTAAGTTTTTTCAATGTGGACAAATTTCACTAATATGATTAATTTATATTAATTAAAATAATATACTTTTAATTTAAAAACAGAAAAAGTGAATGCTTTCATACAGTAGTCAAATCTTCTGATAAAACATTTAAGAAACCTTTACAGGTTTATTCCAGTTTTAACCGATTTGTCAGACTATTTCCTTACAGGATATAGAGGAAAATGTGATCATGTAAGAGTTATATGGTTATATATGAACCATATATGACAATTAATCTCATGTTGCTACCAGATTATAAATTTTGAAAGCAGATAGGACGCCTCACTAATTTTTGTATTTTGCTATTTAAGATAATGCCTAGCGCATAGTAGGCCTCTTAAATAGCTGTTCATGTGAGCCAACCAATACTCTATGTTGCTCAAAATTCAGAGTTTAGTTGAAAAAAGGAAGAAAAAGAGTTTTGGCGCAGCGTGTTTAAAAGCCTACGAAAGCAACACAGAACCAAAGCCCTGTTGTCTGTGTCTTAGATGCGAGAGCCAGTCCTGTAGTGCAGCCATGCTGCTATTGTTGTGAGTGTAACCCCTCTTCCTGGCTGATAAGCTTCAATTAATTTTATCACGCACCTCCCTGAGGCCACAGGGAGATCTTGCCACGGCGTTCTTCCGCCGTTTATTTTGCCTGGCATTGGCTGGCACACCAAGTCCTCTCTTTTGGCTCCTCCTTGCTTTTTATTGACCTTTCACTGACTTCTACCTGATCACTTGATGGACTTTTAATTTTTATTCCGGCAGTAACATGTAGGTGTTGTATCACCGATTTTCTCCCCGCTTCTGACTCAGGGCAGAATACCCCCTTCTCAATGAAAGAAAGCAGCATGGCGTCCCACACTCACCGTCCAGAAAGTTTCAGGAAAACAACTGGAGCCTTCCATGGCAGAGGATAAAACAGACATGAAACCAAACAGCTGGTGAGTTTTCCTGGTTAAAATGCAATATAAATAAACTTTGAAAAAATGTAGACGGTTTTCATCTTGCTGAACCAAACCTACAGTTTCCATGTCCCACCCCTATTGTCCCATAGATGTGGCCAAGAATAAGTGTCATCATTCCTATTTTTGTCCCATGTCATTGCCTGTTTCTGTTATTTCAATTCTGACTATTTTCATCCCCTTTATTCCTTTATCTTCTCAGCTTCCATGTTTTCTTTAATTACCAACTGCTGAGGAATATCAGCCAAGGTCAGAAGGCGAGTGTGGGAATTCCATCCTCCACATTCTGTCCATTTTTGCTTAGAACGGTCTCTCAACTTGCCTGAAATTGCTCCCAAAGGGTTTACATTGGCCCATGTCACCACTTTGGAACAAAATTCATCTCCCATACCCTAGGCACAGGCTGTTAAAAATCTTGAAGTTATAATGGACCCTTGAGTCACAGCTGACTCAAGGTGTTGAATTTTTCTTTCCTTCTATAGAAAAAAAAATAAAAATCCTTATTCTTTCCTTCTATTTCCAGGACTATATGGCTGTGCATTACTATTAACCCACAGATTGACTGCTCAATATGCTTGATGATAACACTAATAACAGTCAGTGTTTTATCACCTGGAAAATAGCGAAAGCAAGATCCTGAATTAGAATAGACCGTAGTGTTGATGTTTATTTAGTCTTCCTAAAATGTACTTCTAAAGAGATTCAGTTCAGTGAGTTCAAAACCTATCAGCCAGATTTTTCATAATATGATCCTGCTGTTCAGTACTTTTTCCAAGTCCTAATTTACATGAACATGGATCTTCCAATTTCATGCCTTACCTTGAAAACCTCTGCAGAGTCATGCCCTATCTTTTTATTCTTCCCAACTTTTGCAGCCCCTTAGTCATGTCTTTATATCCAGTCTAACTTGGGATTATTCTTCAGAGATATATAGAAATAGTTTTTCTTTTAGGGGAGCAAATTCAGCATGAAAACCTTGCTTTAAGTAAACACAACACACACACAAAATTAATTAGAATGTAATTAACTCACTTTATGAAAAATCAAAAACAAGATTCCTTCAAACAAGGGCTACTCTAGGTGTATTGAAAATAAAAAAGTTAGGTTATCTTTAATCCTTCTCAAATAAGTTAAAGATAATTTGACATTCTTAATATAAGATGTGAAGATGAATAATTTCATAATAATTTTTAGGAATGTAGAATTTTCCTTTTAGTGGAAGAATAACTAACATGGACCTCTCTCACCTGCTGACTCTCACTAGAATGCAGTTTTTACAGAGGCAGGATTTGTCTCCTGTGCTCTTCAGTACTATGCACGAGTGCCTGGCACATACTAGAAGCTCAACCAATAGTTTTGGATAAAATGAATGATTTATATGGGATATCGTATTTTATAGACTTCTTTAATTTTCCCACTAGGGTATTAAAGAGAGATTTTATTTAGGAAGAACAAAGAGAACGTTTAGAGCACTGCCAAAGACAGTCGGATGTGGGTCCCTCTCACGAAGGAGAGAAGGTGAGAGAGACCCCTCCTAGACTTCTTAAGGCCATCGATTGTGCCTTATTTGCTTATATATTTTTATGTTTAACACAGTGCCTGGTATTTTGCTTTTTAATAAATATTTGCTCAAAATAATGAATGAAACTTTCTATGTAGTTGGACCTATGAGCGCACCCATATTAATTGAGGCCACACAGAACTACACAGAACTATAGTTGGAGCTCATGTTTTGAGTTCTGAAATTAACTCTACAAGCCTCTGAGTGAACACGCAGCCCTGGTGAGTCCAAGACAAGTCCAGAAACATGTTGCTGCCATTGACATAATCTCAAAGTGACATCTGTCAGATCAGTCTATGTCCAGATCTGGGTCCTGAAGGTACAGGGCACAAGACAGGTACATGTTAGCTTAAGAGAGCCAGGCATCTGCCCCAGGGTGATTAGACCAGAGAGCAGACCTTGGGGAAAACCTCAAGAAGCAGGCCAGGCAGCCAGGGACAAGCATGATGGCTACAGGGTCCTGAGACAGAGGCACCGAGCGGTGTCGTGGCGATGCCAAAGGCATGGTGCCTCCTTCCAGTTTTCCCGGGGTTGGCTCTGCTTCCACAACAGAGGTTTCATCAGGAACAACATATGTCTTTCTTCCACCAGTGAAATAGAATTGCTCCCTTGGGAGAGTTACTTCTTTGCATTTTAAACTTTGTGACTAACTGGGAAAAATAGGGGCAGGGGGTGGGGGCAGAGATCCCATTTACTCAAATTACAGTCTTGATTCTCCATCAACCTTCATAATTTGGCAAATAGATTCTGCCACTGGGTGTGCTGAAAGAGTAAGGCATGGAGTATATTATGCAACTTCCTGCAACTCTAATTAAGATTCTTACCATTCTGAACCTGCAATATACACACATTAATCTCAGAAGAAAACAAAAATCACAGCTTCTTTCAACATTATGCACAGGGGGCTATTAAGCTCTTCTGCATGCTCCCAGTGAGCCTCGCTGCTGCAGTCCGCCTGCCGGCACTGTGGGCTCCCTGGGGGTGGCTGGCTCCCTGGTGGGTATCACAGGAGCCCACAGAGGTTGGCATTTCCCCTGAAACTCTTCCATTTCCTAGCAAGCTCAGCACACTAAGAGCCCTTCCATTTAGCCTGCGTCCTGGATTACTTTACACAATTTGTGGGCATAGTTGAGGGAATCCAAAAAAATTTGCAGACTCCATGAGGGTCTTGGAATCCAATCAAATGGTCTTGCCTTGGTAGCATTTGGTATCAGCTAACCCCCTTTATGGGGAAAAGAGTTCTCTCTATACCAAACATTGTAACAGTCCACAAATCCGCCACTAGCCTATGAGTTCCTTGTCTTCTCCGGATCCAAGAATCTGACTTAGGATATCACAGTAAATAATTATTTAGCCATTCATTTACTTACTCACTATTTTATTACTGAATTTCAACAGTAGGCTACTAAATTTTAAATGCTAGAATAAATGCCTTGACCTCAAGAATCTGAAATTAGAGAAACAAAAAAAACAAAGGAAGTAATATGGAAAATGAAACTAAAAGGCAATTACCAAAATAAAAACATCCCAACACCAAAACAATACACACTTTCCTTCACTCAAAGTTAATGCTAAGTTACAGCTTATAGTTTATTTCTTTGAACAAGTTGTGATACTTTCACATGTGTTTTCTCATTTGTTCCTCATCATAATTCTAGAAGAAACCAGAATTTATTAGGATTTTTTTCCTATGAATGAGAAATATAAAATTCATAAATGATGAAATATAAATGTCTTCATTTCTAGGTAATGGTAGAAGGCAGAGAGTTCTACCATATCCCACTTACTCTGGAGCCTATATTTGGCTTGTCAATGGATGTCAAAAGTTGTTGAATTTATTTTCACAATTGTAAATAGGAGAAGACGACAAATAGATAAGACAGGTATAAGCTCAATCATATTTCTTATTCCTTTATGTAAACAAAATCTCTATTCGATCTATAGGCTGTGCATTGACCAATTATTCCTTAGCTAATTAATATGAAAAAAGGAAGCTCAGGGAACATACTACATATTTGGTACCTTAAAAGCCAAGCCAAAACAAAACAAAATAAAAACCCAACTGATTCAACAACAGTCCTCCACAACGAAAACCATACTACAAGGAAAAGGTAGCAAGGTAGAATGTGAAACATAAAGACAGAAAATCCAAAGAATTGGCTTCTAATCTTGCTTGTCTGATTGTAGTCGATTCCTAGTTTTGTTTAGTCTGGGGCAAAAAAAGAGCAGCAACATTTCCCCTCTCTGAAATTCCATCTTCTCATCAATAAGACAAGCTGACATTTCCACTGACTATTTCCTAAGGATGTCCAGAGATCAGTAAACCAGTATATCTAAAAGTATTCTGAAATATGCTAACATTTTATACAAATGTAAACTCTCAATCGTTAACCCCTGCATTGAGATCAGATTTGAGTTCCCCCTACAATCCTATGCCAATTCTAATTTAATTTAGTCAACACAGCTTAATTGTTCTTGGACTTATAAAGTTTTAAATATTCACATTTGACCTAATTTAATCCAATATTTAAGCTGAATCCCCCACCATGTGCTTTAAACCCATTACTTCTTGAACCATCTTTGTTGACTAATGAGAAAAATAGGTCCCTCTTCCCTCCCTAAAACCTCTTTTATGCATCTGTAAACAGTTACCATGTGTCCCTTCTGCCTTTTTTCCTCAAGATTGAACATTCTCAGGTCTCAGAGCTTTTTCTTATAGGCCCCATTTTCAAGGCCTTTCATCATTTTTTGTTGCTCTCTTTTGAAACCTCTGCCAAACTTGACTGTGTTTTAAGAAGTGTGCCTTCCCAAATGGAACATGGGACTTCTATCAGGGCTAAACATTGCCAAATAGAGTCCAATAATTGTCTTTTTTATTTCATCCTTGATAATTCGGCTAATACAACACAGGGTAGCAGTTGTCCTCCCCCCCTCACTTTTTTTTTTAAAGAATCACACTATTGAACTTTTCCAAATATTAGCTAGCCTAAAGTTCCTGAGGACAAAAATTAGTAAAATTAACTTACTAATTTTTCATTTAGTAACAGGGCCTAGGCCACTATTTCATACACTTTAGGTGCTTAATACATTTGAAGTGAGTCAATGAATTTTACTTGTACCTACAAAGAGTAGTGTTTTAAAATTCTTTTGATATGATGAAAATATAGATGAGTCTTTCTTTTATGAATGAAATGTACTGAAGAGTGGAAAATCCATGTTTGATTCTTATGGGATTAAAGGCAAGTAATTACAATGAAAGGGAGGTTTTACTGAATTTTCTTTACATAATATAGTACTTCATGTTAAAAGAAAGTTTCGGGAAACTACATGAGAAAACCAGAAATGTGAACTACACAACTAATGACCAATCAACTTAAACTCAATTACTGTATGTAATGTGATAGATGACCTCATGGAATTTAGCTAGACTGTCAAACTTGCTTAATATTTGATTTTTCTAGGATGGAATCTGGAGAAGATATGAAATGATTTGGCAAGGTCTGTGACTACCACACAGGAAGCCTTGATCTTCTATTGTATTTGCTAAGCAGAAAAGAAAAATTCAACCTGTTGTTTTCACTGTCAAAATAGAATCTAGGAACTCAGGAGCTATAAGAGGACTTCCTATGGGGGGAACTAGCAAATGAAAACAAAAAATGTAATCTCATGCAGATCAGGAGATTGGATTTAAAAGGATCTGAGGCAGTGATGATACCCGTTATCCGCTAAGTATTATGAACATTTTATCTTATCAGAAGGGCTAAGAATCTGTTGCCACAGTGTTATTCAGTGAGAAAATATCAAGTGCTTCAGTAGCAATGCTAATCTTCCTCGGCTATTCAGATGAGAAATGACCCACAGTCTAAACACAGCCCTTTTGGAGAATAGGAAAGAGCAAGGGGTTTTCCTAGAATTTTAACTATCCCAAAACAAATTACGCATATTCGACAGCAAATTCTGTTTTAATGCTTAGAAAACACTTCTAGTATGATTTTTCCTTAAAAAATATATGGGGCCACAATAACCAAAATACATTTCAAGAAAGCTTGAAGAATATCGTTGATTAAAAAAAAAAGAATATCATTGATTAAAATAAATGCATATCTTTTGAAAATTAATACCAAGAAGTTATGATTGTTCAGTTGTCAAGAATGTATTGGAAATTTACACTAGGAAATTTGTACTAGGAGTTTTGAGAAGTATCTAAAAATCATAAAATATAGTTTATGGCTTGGCACCTGTAGGTCAAGTGGCTAGGGCGCCAGCCATATACACTGGAGCTGGTGGGTTCAAATCCGGCCGGGGCCTGCCAAACAACAATAATGACAACAACAACCAAAAAATAGCCAGGCGTTGTGGCAGGCACCTGTAGTCCCAGCTACTTGGGGGCTGAGGCAAGAGAATCACTTAAGCCCAAGAGTTGGAGGTTGCTGTTAGTTGTGACGCCATGGCACTCTACCTAGGGCGACATAGTGAGACTGTTTCAAAAAAAATAAAATATAGTTTAAAAATAGTTTAGTCAGAGAGCAGGCATAGATGGTGCAACCTAACTAACAATTTTCAGCTTTTTACCTGCCTGATTGCCTGGCAACATTTTGTGCTGCTAATACCCAATTCATGAATCTTTCTTTGAGTCTCAGACAGTTTTTCCTATGTATGTGGCTACTTTTTCTATTTTTTACTATTTACCTCTAAATACCTTGCTTCACTCTAAGGTCTACCCAAACCCTGCATCATTTAGCCCATTCCCATGGTAGTAGCTTCTTTTTAACTTTAGAATCTCTGACAGTATATTTAGACGAAGACCTCAATCAAAAGAAGAAATTTATTATCCAGAGTTAATGGAATGTTCTGGACTCAAGACCAGGAACAAACAGCTCAGACTAGGCAACATCCATGTATAGAGGTGAGAAAGCCGTCAGGAGGGTTCTCCTTGTTCTCACCTCCCCTCTCTGTTCACCTGCTTAAGCATTTCCTCCTTCCCCTCCCTTCCTTTTCCACCCACAATAGTACACCTGTCTCTGTCTCTCCCTTCAAATTAAGTTTATGTTATACCACGTTTTAGAGAGACTCTATGATGGACTGGTTAGCTCTAAACTCCAGTTCCAAATTGTCAATAGAACGGAATCATTTCTGAATGGATTGGGATTTCATACTTATCCCAACCCACTGTGTTCAGTGGAGAAGGGCCACTGTGAAGAGCAGGTGACCATGGGTCCTCCCTGAAGGAGGCAGGTGCACTTTGGTAAGAAGAGGGTATTTGTAGGCTAGACCAGTGACCTGAAGAATGTCTGAAACAAATACCAAATCTATGTCTACAATTCAGACTTTTTAAAAGTTAAGTCCTAATACAGTATTTGAGGTTTTAATAAAATTATTGTTGATTGCTTGGTTTTGGCTATAACACACTATTTGGCAGGAGAATAACAATCTATAACAATGATCAAAAGTAGTCAAACAACCATGGATTCGACTCCCACAAGACCCATAAGAGCAAGAACAAGTCAACAGGATTCTAGTTATATCCTTATAATCCAATAGAGTGTTCAGTATATAATACACTCTAATAACAACACAAAGCACAAAGTAAACCGAGACTCTAATCACTTTGGAAAAAAGCTAGCAGGCAATGCTGGTGTTCTTTTCTGAGATGTGATATTTTTAAAATGCCATTTCACATGTATGGTTTAGATCAACATTCCTAAATGTATTGCCTCATATACATGCTCACATAGCAGAGATAATGTTGCATATTAAACAAAAGGAAAAAAAACCTCAAAATGGGATACTTGCTAAAAGTTTCTAATGAGGCATTAACAGCTCTGTAAATTTAAGTTTTAATTTTCACAGTTTATGCAATAAACAAGGAGAGAACAGCATTGCATAGATGAAGACTGCTGGTTCCTTCCTGTGTCCACTCAGCACATTTTAAGCGAGTGTCAAATTGATTTTGGAATCTTTAATTGTATTTCTCTAGTTTTTTTCTGACTACTGAATTTATCAGTATGCAGAAGAAATCAGTTTTTGGCAAACTACATGTATTTTTAAGTTAAACTTAATAACATAGCATATTAACATCAATTATGTGAGCTATGAAAAGTACATCGGAGATGCAATAGCATCAAAGCAGAAACTGGTCAACTGCATGTTCTAGTGTGCATTTCGTATTTTCACTGATGAAATTCCTTCTTGTGACAAAATACCTGAAAAACAGATAAACTGCAGTCCTTTCTGTTTATAAAAATTTCCATCCAAATGTGAATGACATCAGAAGAAAGCCTATTCTGTGGAGAAAATAAACGCTATTTTATTGACATTGTGTAAGAGTCTTGCTGTCAGCATCAGTTAATGTTATATATTTAGTACTTTATAAGAAATACTATATATTAATTTGTTTCAAGTAAAATTTAGAGCGTTGAGCCCAAAGTAAAGTACATAAACTGCTTAAGTTTCTATCCAAAGGAGTTCAGGACCAGCAAATTAAATCCAGGAGCCCCTCCACAGTTGAGACCACCCGATCTTGACTACTGCCTTACCCTGACCTAGTTTTCTTAGATGAGACGTGCACCGTATGAACGTGTCAGTACCGTACACGGAGCTCCAGATGTTGACCAGTTTGTTATAGTCCTTTGAGGGGTCAAACTCCAGAAGTTCTACTATAATATAAAAACTGGTTAATTGTCACTCAACAACTTAAAATGATGTGTTCATTACAGTATAGATAGACTGGCCAATGGTTCTTATACCTGAACGTTGCAAGAATCTCCTGGAACACTTTTTCTTTTATTAATTTCAGGGAGGTACAAGTTCACATATGCAATAAACTGCATCTGTTTAAGGGACACAATTCAGTACGTTTTAACAGAGGTGTACATCTGGAAAACCACCACCTCTATCACAGTAGGACATTTCCCTCACCCCTCCTCAGGCACAGGCAACCACTGCTCTCCTTTTTGTCAATATAGATGAGTTTTAATTTTTAAGGATTTTACGTAAATATAATTGTTAATAAGTGCTCTTCCAACTTTTTTGCTCAGCATATGAACTGAAATTTGTTCACGTTGTTTGTGTCAGTAATTTATCCCTTTGTATTGCTCAGTAGCATTTCATCATACAAATGTACCTCATTTGCTTTATCCATCCACCTGTAGATGGACATTCAGGATGTTTCCAGTTTGGGGCTGTTGTTAATATAGGTGCTATAAATATTTATGCTCAAGCCTTTGGTATGGTCCAAGTATATCCCTGAGAGGAATAGCTGAGTCATATAATAGGTGTGTCTTTACAGACTAGATCTGGAGATTTTTGTCAAAATGGAAATTTATACCTGTTTTCCCAGAGATTAGGTGGAATTTAAAATTTGATTTTTAAATGACTCATTCAGGCTAATTGATTCAAAGAAGGTCTTCTCACATTCTGCGAGACATTCCATAAACAAGACTGTCAGATGACTGAACAAAATATCCATCCACTTTTAGTTATGTCAGTCTATAAAAAGTACATGCACGATCTGAGTGAAAATATCACTCGAAGTTAGCAAACCCTTTTAAGAAACATTCTTGCCATAGGCCCTACCCTTCACTGTCGTCGCATAAAGATGATGTTCAAAATTCTCCACGCCGTGGTCCCTGCAATGGCCTCTTCCTACGTGCCTATTTCATCAAGGCACTTCTTGCCCTTGCTTACTGTGATCTGGTTATATTGGATTATCCTAGTTTTCCTTGTTTGCTCATTTGTTTGCTCACATATCATGTCACAACTGTATTCACATTCACACATGCCACTTTGCTCTTTCTCCAATTTTTTTTTTCTCAGCCTACCTAAATCAACCTGCATTTTTCAGTTGATAAAACTCGTCTTCTGGAGGCCTTCATTAGTTCTACAGACTGGGTTGAGTGCACCTGTTATCTGTTACAATAGTTTTCCACATCCTACTTTTGGATTTTGCAGACTTGAACTGTTTTCTTAATAACTTTTCAAACTGAAATATAACAGTAAAAATAAAGTCCACTCATCATCAGAGAACATTTTGACATACATTATCAAAGTAAATCCACCCTTATAAACTCCTCTCAGACTAAGATATAAAATAATTCCAGAATCAATAGAAGGCTCTTTTTGCTTTCTTACTGTTATTATCTCATCTTTGGACTCTATTACCAATGGTTCATTTGCCTGCTTTAGAAATTTGTAAAAACGGAACAATAGGCTCTTTTGTTTCTGCCTTGTATCACTTACTACAGGACATGAGTTCTCTACACCAATCGTTGGTTCATTTTTATTGTGCTATATAGATCATTAATTTAATTTGTTATAACTTATTTTCCATTATACCATTGATAGAAACTTGGATTAACAACAGTTTTTGATTATTAAGAATACAAGTTGCTATGACAACTTTTCCATGAGCTTTCTGGTGCACATAGGTATGCATTTATTATTTATATGTATATACGCAGCATGTTATTAGTATATCTGTCTAGCCTTAGGTCAATACTAGGTGAACACATTTAAAGTAGCCTTAGAATTAGTCTTAAAATGTAACCATGTAAATCCTAGGAATACTAGCACATACACCTACTATTCCTACCTAGCATGTAGCGTTAGAGTTAGTCTTGACTTGTAACCATGTAAATCCTCCAGCTTGTCCATTTTTAATATTGCTTTGGCTACTCTAAGTCCTTTCTCTTTTCATGTAAACTCTAAAATTAGCTCTTCAATTTCCATAACAATCCTGAAATTTTGAGTAGGACTACATGCATTCTATAAGTCAATTTAGGAAAGTTTGCCATGTAGTAATCTTAAGTCTTCGGATCACGGACACGGCCTATCTTCCCTTTACTGAGGTCTTCTTTAATTTCTCCCTGTAACATTTTATGGTTGTTGGGAAGGGACACAAAGGAAGGGCTGGACAGCCTGGTCTTTGGACCAAGGAAGTCTGAAGGCCCATAAGACCATTCACGACTCAATAGTTCTAACCAAAAAAGGGAAAAGAATGTGGGTCTCGGCTAACCGAGGTGATCAGTGACCAAGAGAGGACACTAATCGATGACCAAGAGAAAAAGCAGCAATGCCTGGCAGTGCGGGGAGACCACTGAGGAGGCAGAGAGAGGCCTTCCCGCCTCCACACCGCCCATGTGTCTGTCTCCTGCATGAGAGCGACCCACTTTCAACTCTCTTTGGAAGCGCTCTAAACTTTCTCTTTGTTCCTAAATAAAATTTCTCCTTGTTACCCTGAAACTCATGCAGGTTACTACTGCTTCCTATCACGCTGCCTGGGCTGCTCCAGTATAATGTTCAGTTTCCACTCACTTGCGCTTCCAATGAGCTTGGTGCTTCAGTTCAACTTTCTAGCTCAGCCAAGTAATCAAAACCAGGACAACTGGGTTAGAGAACTGGGATCCCTGACCCCCACCAATTTTCACTGTAGAGGTTTTACACTGCCTGTCAGTGAATTGGTTTCTTTTATATATTTAACACAGTAATTAAGTAAATGAGATGAGGTATATATTTACCAGTGTGATGTAAACGCTCCTAATTCTATATGAAATCAGCACATTGCACCCCATAAATGCACTAATGTAAAAAAAAACCAATTTCTATATATTTTTCAAGTAAACATTTAATGGAAACAAACTGAGGATGAGCCTAAACAGTCCGTCCTCAGCAGGAGAGTCAGGACAGTGGGAAGAAGAGGAGCAGAGCTGGCTCCTCCCCTCCGGGGCCTGAACCAGCCGAGGGAGAGGGGACAGTGGATTAGTCTGCTCACACCACATCCCAAGTGCCCTCCTAGGGTGGTTTAAACAATGGTACATAATGTCTATCTATTGACCTTTGTCCAATATCTTTCCTAAATTCACTTATTAAATTGAATAGCTTATACATATTGAATTGTTATATATAAAATCATGATTTCCACACATAAAGACAGTGTGCTTCTTCTTTGACATACTTAATACATTTATTCTATCTTTTTACTTTATTATATTGTTCTGTCTAATATAGTACTTCTAGTACAATATTGAATAAAAGTGTTGTAGTGGATTTCCTTGTCCTGCTCTTGACCTCTGAGAGAAAGCATTTGATATTTGACATTAGAGGTCTCTGATGAAAACAATTTACCAGAATGTTTCTTTCATTTATAGTTTGTTAAGAATTTTATTATGAATAGATTTTATATTTCATTAAATGTATTTATTGACTCTATAGAAATAATATAGAAAGTTTTATTTTTATTATGTTAATGTGATAAGTCATAGATTTTCAGATACTAAGTTTACATTATTGGAGCAAATTCTGCATAATTATAATATAACATATATACATGATATATATTATATAATATATATATATATACATGAAGAGAAATAGAGAGGGAGCCAGAGAAGGAGAGAGAGTTTAGAATTTCTGAGTTTCTGCTATTTGGCTTATATTTTTCTTTATATTAATTTCTTTGTCAAGTTTTAGTATGAAAGTTATTCTAGCCTTATAAAATGAGGTAATATGATTCCCTTTTTCTTTTTTTCTGGAAGAGTTTGTATAGGATTGCTATTTTTTCTATTGAAATTATTTGATAGAATCCATCAATAGCGCTACCTGGGCTGGGTTTTCTTTGTGTGAAAGACTTAATTATAGATTCAGTTTTTAAAACATATATAGGACCATGCAGATTTTCTGTATTTTCTTGTGTAAGCTTAAATTATTGTTCTTTTTTCCCTCAAAGGATTTCTAAATTTTAGAAATCTCTCTGAGAACCTGCTCACCAAACATAACCTTTGTCTGTAGCCCTAAATTCCAGGTATCATCAACCAGAGATACTAATACTCTGCTTGAGCTCCCTAATACCAGCTCAGTGGTTTAGAAAATGTCTTTGAACAGAGAGCTCATTCAGTTGCTTCCCTTCACTCACACTTAGCAGCTGTGTATTTTTGCTGTAAAATAGCACACATGTTTTATATGTTTGATCCAACTTTCATAGTTGTGTAACACATTGAGTACAATGTCACTTATTTCATCAGAAATGGAATTGGAATTATAACTATTGAGTTTCTTATTTCAGCTATTCCTTCAGTTCTAGAATGCATATTCTAATACTACTTATAGTCTGGTTTGCTGTGTAAATTTTTCATTTTTATTTATTTTCATGACAATATTAATTATAGTTATTTTAAAGTCTATGTCTGGACATCATACAGACACACACATATACATGCATATATACCTATAGATATGTGTGTTATATATATATGAATTATTTCGGGAGCTATCTCTATTTTTGGTTTTATTTGTCCTATCTTTTGGTTACTTAGTCCTGTTTCTTGGTAGGCCTGGTATTTTAAATCAAATGTCAGATATATTATAGAAAAAAATTGTAGACTCTGGAAATCTGATTGATGTTATCTTCTTTCAGAAAATACCTAAATATTTTTAGCAAAAAGATAACTTTGTTTCTATTAGTAGTTAAGACAAACTGATGCTTTATCTCAGTCTTTGGAAGGCTGGTCAATTAGTGACTTGCTCTTACTGTGAGGTTTTCAACTGAAAGCCTGTAGTGACTACTGGTCTCACCTTAGCTCTCATTTTTTGTCTATCAAGCATCATTTTTTCCTAAGATTATGTAATACAAAAAATAGCAAATGAAGCATAAGGAAAAAAACAAAGATAAATAAAAGTCTCACCCAAACAGCCTTCCTTATTTCTGAGACCTTGATTCCACAATTCCTGGCAGTCCTAGTTACTTTATTTAGGTCTTTAAACAACTAGGTTTTTAAGAAATTTTGTCCAGCTTCTATTTTCTTTCTCAGCAGGAGGATTTTTTGATATGCTTCATAGCTAGAGACAGAAGTCACTTGTAATTACTTAATTATGTGTTTGATGCATGATTTCACTGCAAGACTTTAAGCTCCCTAAGGTTAGGGACTGTACTTGTTTTGCCCAATATCCCTTTTACAACAGCAATTTGTAGCATTGGCTAAATAAGAAAAAAACTATATATCAACCAGAAGAATGATTGAACCCCTCCATTTAAAGCTAAAGGCTTGAAATACAGTTTGGAGGAAAAAAGAAGAGAAAAACTATTGATAAATCTTTAGTTTTTTTATGTTTTTAAAAGGAACATTATGGCACAAATATTATTTATTGGCACATAGGGTGAGAATTAAGAAAAGTCTAACATTTTGAAAATTATAATGAATAATCTTAAAGAAAGCGACTGTAATAAAGAAGTGGAAATAAAACGTTCCAATGACCATAGTTTGAGAAGTGATTGGTAGGTGAGAAAAAGACACATTGAGAGAGTATTAAATTCTTTAAGAAGATTGATTATAAAGAAAAGGAATAAGCAGAGTTAGGTTTACAAAATTTAAAGTGAGTCGCTACAAGTGTAGATATGAGGTGCCAAACATGCAATCCTCCAGAGAAAGAGAGAGAACTGAAAAAACAAAGGTCACAAGTTCCCAGAATGAGTAAACTAAGGTGACTAATCAGAGGCTATGTAGTAGGGAGAGGTCGTAAAAGAGTACCATCAATATTTATGTGATTTAGATGCATAAAATATATGTAAGGAATGGAAATGCACGTAATTCAAGTTCAGAATTCCAGAGTGCAGCCACAATTGCATACACCATAATGGCCACTAAGGTGTTGGATGCTCACCCTTCACAGTGACTCCCACACGGAAACTCTATAGTAATCCATTTTGCAGGGAAACAAACTGAGTTCCAGACTTGAGGAGTGACGCATGCAAAGTGGCCTGATATGATGGGAAGCCAGATTTTAAACTGGGGGAGTCTGACTCTAGAACCTGCATTATTTATTACCATCATTGCCACCTTCTGAACTAGATTGCCAACATCAATACCTCATTGCCCTTGAAATAGAATTCAATCAGTAAGATGCTGTTAATCCATCCATTGCATTGATCACTGTTGTTTATAAAGCACTTTCAAGATTAAAAGTGCTTTTTATTGTACTGTATATGTTTATTATGACTGCCATCTTAAACCTATCGCAATAAGCCTTAATGATATGTATAGGCAAAAGTGTCAAAATATTCATTAACTTCAAAATTTAATAAGCCTAAAGAGATTCTGTATCTAGGAGATGTGCAACCACGTAGCTTCCAATAACACAATGAGACAACTATTGTGGGGCACGAAACTCCTGATATAACTTTCTAGCAATAACCATTAGTGCAGAGGTGACTTCACCAGCAACTGAGAACCATTAATAGGAATTTTTGTCTCCAGGACTATATAGCTTAAAAATACTTTTTAATATTTAGTAGAAACTAATCAGCTATCACTGTAAACCATCAACACTTCCAAAAAAAGTAGCTTCCAAAAAGTGTAATACATTCTAATGCATAATGAATCTCACCATTAAGTCTTACAGCTAAGTGATCCTTTTTAGGGCTTTCTCTTTTCTATTACTCATTCAGTTAATTCTCTATTCAACAAACATTTATTGAACATCTGTTATGTGTCTTATGCTGTGCAAGACACAAATGTTACAACTGTGAAAAAAGACAGTCATAATTTTGATCTGTTTGGCACATACGTAAGTGAAAAAACAATTTCAATAGAATGCAGCAATGGCTAAAATAGAAAAATTCTTGGTTTCTGTAGTAGGATAAAAGAAAGTCCCTTAATTTAGCTGTGGCACAGGAGGAGGGTAGGGATTATCGCAAGGTTATTGAGAGGAACAGTGAAGCTAACACTTTAATGATGAGTAGCAATTAGCCACGTGAAAGGGAAGAGTACTTGAAGGTAGGCTAAGGCATCAACGTGTTCAAAAACCTGGGCACGAAAGGAGTGGGCTACACTCTAGAAACTATGGCTGAAATACAGCTGTAGAACTGGAGAATAAGCCAGGAGGTACATGGGGGGAGAGATGAGGCTGACCTGTAACCACATAAGCCAAAAGAGTTCAATTACGCAGGCCATCTCACAGGGGAACTACTGAAATGTCTTAAGGGAATGGTAGAAATGATTATTAGTTTGGAGATTAACCTGGAAAAAAGTAATGCTGTTGACAGAGTAGCCCACAACATAGGCAGAGATTAGGCAGTAGCCATAAGACCTAAAGATAGTTCCAGAGATGCACCAGAGGAGGAAGGGCCAGAGGAGGAAGGGTCAGAGGGACATTGGGAAGGGAGAGTTCCTGCTTAGGGACGTGCCCAGGTTTCCATCTCAGGAAATCAGTGATATTCTCTGCAGGTGGGAAGTGAAGGAACAGGTTATAGGAGAGGAAAGTGAATGAGAGGAGGAGCTGAGAAAGTGGGATCTATACTGATTTTGTTTTGTGCCTGGATGGGAGGAGTATCGCTAAATCATTCCACTGGGTTTCCTACAAGGCCTTACCCTTCCTTTATGAAGATCCTCTAGGCTGCCTTGCATTTGTGGGAAGGATGGAGCTGCCCTTGCCAGAGGTGACTTAGATGACCTGAACACTTCTTTCCCTCTCTTTCTTCTGAAGTTACACTTAAAAACTCACCAGCTTTGGAACTGAGACCAGCCCAATCAGGGGAACGTGAGCCTTGCTTCTTGAATCTCCAGCCAAACGCCTCAGGGCCGTGTTTGTGAGCCTCCTTCAGTACATAGGTGGTTAAATGTGATTTGCTTAACATGGCTTAAAATTTCTCCACTCAAAGATAAGCTTTGAGGTATAATCCTGTAAAACATTTCTTCAGGCCATCAGAACATCGTTTAAAAGATATGGCGGTTTGACAATATTACTGGATTCTTCTCTAAGAAGAAACGAAATTAATCTTAATCTATATTATCATCTGGCTATTATATTTATCCCAATATAAATGTTTTTATTAGTTTTTTCCTGAGAAAATATAAAAAAAAAGTTCACTTTATTAAATCAAAAAACAATCATCTTCAGAAGCGCTATTTTCCTACCGCTATGGACCATAATCATTCTTTTTTTGCCCAAAGTTCCTCTTGCTACTCATTTAAACTGGATGTAAAGATTAGATTTAATTGGGGCTATACTGATGCAGAATATCATGAAGTGACGGCAATATTTTTTATCAAAAAAATCATAGAAAAGTTCTAAAATGACCAACACATTGGAAGAAAAAGCTCCCAGACAATTTAAGCAGGTAAATTTGAGACCACGCAGAAAACCTCAGGACATGGCCACAGAGCACGGCATGAGTGTGTGTGAACACTGTGCTGTTTATCAGGTGAGAATGCATCTTTGAAAACAAAAGAGATGAAAAGACATGTTAATCAGGTTGACGAAAATAGTTAGGATTGTATATGAAGCCAGCACATTGTACCCCTTGATTACACTATTGTACGCAGCTATGATTTAATGATAAAGATTAAAAAAAAAAAAAGATTATTAAGACTGCTAACTGCTATAAAAGAAGCTGTTTCAGTGAAAATGTTAGTCAATAATATTGGCACAATTAGTGACAACTCAGCCTTCCATCCACCTACCATTAATTTTTCAAACAAAAGCACTCTGGGAGGCCGAGATGGGTTACCTGAGCTCAGGAGTTCGAGACCAGCCTGAGCCAGAGCAAGACCCTGTCTCTAAAAATAGCTGGGCGTTGTGACAGGCGTTGTGACGGGCGCCTGTAGTCCCAGCTACTCCAGAGGCTGAGGCAAGAGAATCACTTGAGCCCAGGAGTTTGAGGTTGCTGTGAGCTACTATGCGATGGGACTCTACCAAGGGCGACCAAAGAATGATTGAACCCCTTCATTTAAAAAGTGTATTTTCTGTTTCAAAAAAAACATTTTTCAAAAAAAGGTAGCATTATAGAAATGTACTTCAAAATGTCACTTTGAGGATGTAAGGAATAAAACACAGGCATTTGTAAATTAGCTTTTATTATGAATTTGAGGAATGGGGGGAAAAAGGGTCCCCTTCCATCTATCAATGTCATCCAGGTGCTAGCTGAAGGCCTTTCCGAAGAACTTACGAGTACTTGATACCACTCTCCTAAACGTAGTAAAAACCAAACAGTTCTAATGTTTGCGTCTCAATATCCCTAGTTACCGTGGGCTAGCCTGACTTCTGTTACTCTTAGAAAATCCTCACTGACATCCTTGCCCTTTTGAGGTCACGCAGATGAACTCAACCATAAAACTCACCGGAGAACGGCAATATCTCCTCTCCTGCGCTCTCATGCTTTAAGTCCTTAGCTTGCCTTTATTTATTTTTAATATCATTAATACCTGTTCATTAAACTGCTAGGCCACATTTTTTATTAATATTTGTGTTTCAATAAGTATGACCAAAATCTAACATCAAAGTTTAAGAAAAATTTATAATTTAAATCTGCCTTGAGATGATGCGGGGTTTTGTTGAATGGTGTTTGTTGTTTTTCTTTTTTTAAAGCACTTTCAGGCAAAATTGCTTGCTCCCAGTCTGAGGAAAACAAATACTGGGACACCAAGGGTGTTGAAGGTCAGAATTAATACGCTTTTACTAATTAGTCTATCTAAAGAAGTTTGCCTACTTGCACCTTCACGGTAACTGCTTATAATCAGCTTTCTTTTAATGCAGTGATTAAATGTCCCAATTCAATAAAAATAATAAAAAATAATAATAAGGCATTAAATATTCTCTAGTAAAAGATATAAAATATATGCTTTTAAAGAATATTGATTGGGGAGGCTGCATTCCCTTTTCTATGCCTCAGTAATTAATTGTGTTTTGTATTCTAAAGCATCTTAGTTCAGCCATTTTGGGGAAGGTGAAGAGTATGAAACGAAACATATGACAATCATTTAGTGTCCTTGAACATCATTATTATGAAGAAACTGCACAGAGTTCTCATCTGCAAGATATTCAACATCAGTAATCACATTTCTCGTGAAGACAAATAAAAGGGAATTACATCCAGGTGCATATGTGTGCTCATCTCCCCAGCGGTTCGCTACAAAGATCTCCCCAAAGGCAGTTCCTGATTTCTGAGCAGGGTCACCAGTAAAGGCAGTTTAAAAGGCTGGTGTGATTGGCATCTGGATACTACAATAGTCAAACCTTCCCCCAAATGATCATGGACCTGTTTTCGCTAATAGGGGAAAAAAAGTGACAAGGAGAGAGAGGGTCACCTTTGGAATGCCAATCTGAGCAATATTTTAGTTGCTTTTTGTTCCCGGTTCCATTTGGATTACTAGCATTATGAGGAAAGAACTAAATTCTTTCTGTAAATCAAGTACAATTTACTCTCCATTCCTGAAAAAAAATGACCATGAATTTTCTCCAAAGACACAATGATACCTTCTTCCAGTTGCAAAGGGAGGGAATGTTCTATTTGTTAGTCTTGGTTTACAATGACAAAGTCTTGTTGTTAACTCCCTGTAACCAGGGTACTATTTTACCATGGTGTTTACATCATTGACTAATTACAGGTTCATGAAAGTATGTTTAATTTGCCACTGCTTTACATCCTCTGATATAATCCAAGAACTGAATATTCTTTTTATTTTATTTATTTATTTATTTTGAGACAGAATCTCACTATGTCACCCTCAATAGAGTGCAGTGACATCACAGCTCACAGCAACCTCAAACTCTTGGGCTTAAGCGATTCTCTTGCCTCAGCCTCCCAAGTAGCTGGGACCACAGGTGCCTGCCACAATGCCCGGCTATTTTTTGTTGTTGTCATTGTTGTTTAGCAAACCCGGCCGGGTTTTGAACCTGCCAGCACCAGTGCACGTAGCTGGCGCCTTGACCACTGAACTATGGGTGTCAAGCCTGAATATTCTTTTTATGTTGATGAATTTATCTGTATCATTAAGTTTCTCAAATTAGTGGAGAAATATAAATTTTTATTAATCTTAAGTTATAAAAATAAATTTATATGAAAGAATAATAACCAAACGATTTAAAAGTCTAGGTGATTTTAAACTCACAGATGCCTTGGTAACAGCCTCTACTTTGAATTTTCCATAGAATTGGAATTTTAGAGGTTATAAGTATTGGTCATTCAACATAACCCTCAATGTAACAGAGAAATTAGTAAGATCACACCCTTGGAAAAGTAGTGTGCCTAATGTCTCAACAATAGGTAGATTGCCTATTTTCAAAACAAAATTAAGTATCATATTTTAATATAGAATAGTGCATATTCTGTATTATCAATATAATATTGCCAGATATAATATTTAGGCATGCATACCCTGTAACAACAAATAAATTAATAAAATATTTACTTTATAAATCTCCTATCTTATAGTAGGCACCAAATAAATACCTGTTAAATGAATAATAGTACTTGTTTAATGAGTACTAAATAATCAGTATGTCAAGCACCAGGCAAAGATAACAGGGCTATCTCTTTTAAACCTCACTACCTATTACCTAGGTAGGTACCAGTATTCTAAGTGTAATTTATTCTGTCAATTTTAAAGAAAAGGAAACAGAGACATAAGATTGACTAAGAGGTGTGTCTAATTACACTTAGCTAGTTAAATAATGGCTCTTGGATTTGAAACTAACTTAATCTGTTCCACAAGTCCTCACTGTTAGTTATACAGAAGTGGGAGAGGTAATACATGATCTTAAATTTATACTATAATGTAAATGACTAATAAGACATTCTTCCTGGAGATTAGATTTTTGAAAGAAGATGTAATTCAAGAAAAAAAAAAAAAAAGGAAGCAAAGGCAAGTCTCCAAAATCTTTATCTGGTTTATTATTCTGCCCAAAGGTAGATTTTGAGAGTTCACTTACAATTCTAAGCTTAATAATTTATAATATTAAGCAGCTTTTTTAGGACATATATTCATATGCTTGAATTGTTCTTGTTATACTGTTCAAGGTAAAAATATTGAAAGCAAATTTGGAAGAGGTGAGTTATATAAGACACTCCTTTCTTATATTGTAATAATGAGAAATTTTATACTGCAACTTTCAATATGCTGCTCATGGCCACAGAATACGTTATAAATGCATTTATAAACTCTGTCATTGGTGGGTAAAATCTGACTTATTTTTTGCATATATAAAATATGCATAATTATATATATCACCATCTATTTGTCCTTGAATGTTAATTAATATTTTCATTCATATGTCAGGAATCATCTCTGCTGAAGCTTGAGATTCTGAAATGGATGATTCAAAAAGACATCTCAGTTTTCCTTACAGTTATTAACTTTAAAATATAATTTATCATATTAGATATTTCTAGGACTTACCCATTAAATTTGTGTCAGAATATAAAAATAGTATAAAAGATAAAAGAATGTGAATTGAAAGCACTGTTTAATAACACATAGCACTTTAGCCCATTTAAAATAATTTCCTCTAGGTTTTAAACATCTACCTTCTTCCAGCAACATCCTGGAATTAATTGCTATTAAAAAAAAAAACTGATCCCCAAGGAGATACACATAAATAAATGAATAACACCAACACTTCTTGTTGTTTGTCACCTAAGAGCTAAGTGAAAGATACGTTCAAAAAGTTTACCAGGGTGAAAAAAAAAAAGTTTAGCAGTGTTAATTCAGGAATATTTGGATGATAATTATTTTACTATTCATATCTATTTGTCACTTTTATATACTTCTCTTTCCATAATGTCCAAAGTACAGTTTATAAAAGCACCTTTTACAGGAGCTTTTGAATTAGAAACTCCAATTTATGACTCCTCCCTGATAATTTAATAGCTGTGGTATCTCTAATTGGAACCTCATGTACAAGGAGGGTAAAAATACCAAAATTAGAATAGAGTGAGGGAATGTATCAGTAAGGCAAATGTAAGATACTCATTATATACCTTCCTCTCTACTTAGAAAAGATGCTAGTTTAGGAAAGCCGTTGAGTTTGTTTCAAAAATCTGTCCTAGCTCATTAATTGGGTAAATTTAGTTTAGCCACGATCTAACTCAACACAATTATTCAACCAAACCTGCCAATTCAACCAAGGGATCAAACCAATAACTTGACATAGACCTGGGTTATTTGAAAAGTTAAAGGAAGCCTTCAAAGTAAAGCCACACCACCAATAAAAAGGCATCAGGGCAGCACCTGTGGCTCAAAGGAGTAGAGCACTGGCCCCATATGCCAGAGGTGGCAGGTTCAAACCCAAAAACTGCAAAAAAAAAAGCATCAGCAATGTCCCAGAATGTGCCTGAATGCAGAACTTCTTATTCTCCAGGAATCCCTAAAGCTCCAGGGAGCAGTTCAAGTCAAAATTGTGATCTCCCTGCCTCGTCCTTCAAGGGATGTGGACTCCGAGCACATTTTCTGTGCAGCTGGAGGCTTTGTTCTAGACAGAAGGATCCTGGTTAGTGAAGGCCCGTGTTTACAGCCTAACTTTTTTAAAAAGGAATTTGGAAAACTTCCCAGACACTGCATCTGCCCCGAGCCCTTGCACCTCAGAATATAAGACCGGCTAGGGAGATAGTGAGGATGACTAAATTTATTAACAGTGGACGGGCCACTCTACCTTTCACAGCAACAACAGTAGGTGATCCCATCAAAAATCTGTCTGCTGGCTGGCCTGCAAATCCAAGCTGACATCCTCACGGCGGCTATACCCAGTTGAATGGAAACGGATGCTATTTCCTGGAAGAAACACATCACAAGCCAAATGCTGGGCCAGGGAGGTAGTTTCAATTTCTATCTGAGAAAAAGGTTTTATTATTACCCTCGTGTTCCTTTTCAAAAACCTATTTTTCTTTTTGGCCATTTTAAGAATATAAAGCAGAGTTGAGCATTTTAGGTGAGAGGAACTCAATGGTGCAATTTCAAATATTCAGTGATGATTTTGATGTACTGGGAGAGGAATTAAGCGTGCATTAATCTCAATATATCTCAGCTACAACATAATCATGATTCATTACGAACTTGCATTGGCAGCCAGCCTCAACAGCAAGCAAACTATTTACTATTTTAGGTAACAATAAAACAATAAAACAATGAAATTTTTTTTTTATAGTCTCAAAATCCATCTCATTGTCCTCATATATGCGATATTTTAAAGACTAGCTGTTTGCTCCAAAATGACTTTCTCATGGATTAAATGAATATCTTTATGAGTTTACAGAATAATATATGTCGCATATTTTGCAATTTTTTTTAAACTGGAAAACTGAGATATGTGCCACAAATAGCTCCAGTTTCATACTGAAGTAGTGCCATTAGTGACTGTAATTCATGAAGGTCGCGGGAGAAGGGTAAGGCAAGTGAGGCAGGGTTGTGCAAGCACAAGGTCCCGTTCTGTCTCTAGTTAAAATTTTGATAGTTTTTGTGAATATATTTTGCATACGTGTTCATTTTTTAAAAACGTGGCATTTAAATATTTACATGAACACTGAGTGTTTTTGTGCCTTTAAATTTCGTGCCTCAAGCAAGAGCCTCACGTGCTTTACCACAGTCCTGGTCCAGAAAAGTTACATCTTCCCTGAGATTAGTTTTTCCCATAAGGTTCACCACAGAACATGAGATATTAGTAGTTATTTCTAAAAAGAAATAAGAAAAAGTAAAATACCTCTTAGGCATGCTTAGCTGAAGGTAAATAGCTTTCTCAGAATTCTTTTCAGCAACAGGGGAACAGGAGGAGCACCGAGAGTCCCCACCGCCAGGGGCACTCTCAACCTCGTGTGAGCTCGAAGCACAGACCTTCTAACGAGCGTGTCCTGATAGTGTCTAAGAACCACCTCAAACACGGAACGGTGATCCAACAAGCCCTCCTCCCCACCATTCTATTTTTCTTTCTTTTCCTTACTTCTCTTTTTCCAAGAATACTAAGAAGATGGACATCTTGACACAATCAGGCTACAGTTATAAAAGGTCTGAATTAGTATTTCTATAAAAAGGTATAGTAAAAAATCATCATAAAGGGATATCAAAATAATAGAAAACACCTTGGGGCTTAGCACCTCTTAAATAAAGCAACAACAAACACACTTACCCGTGAAGTCTGTATTGACTGGGTGAGTGGAGCTGGGAAATTTACAATATCCGTTTCCTGTAAAACGAATTCCTTTCATCATTGTGGCTGTCAGGGCTGGTAGAGATGACTCTCTCCTTTCCAGCTGATACACAGGAGGGGGTCCATTCAGTTCTTCAGGTGGAAACCACCTAAGATGGGTTGTTGTGCTGTTGACTGCTTTAACTAGAGGTGGCCTCAGTTGGGCTGGTGCTAAATAGTAGAAATACTTGTCAACACTCTAGAATTTGTTTTCTATCACTAGACACATTCTATCACTAGACACTAGATATTCACACACATACACACATGTACTTGTATAAATCACATTCAAAATCAAATCAGTTGTGGTATTTATATGGTTCTAGGAACTGAAAACACAATATAGAGTTTATTGTAAATGTGACTAAACAAAATCTAAATGACTAACAAATATTTAACATAAAACGTTTACAATTAAATTTATTTTTTGGAAATAACTTCTCTATTCTTTTTTGCTCAATAACAGATACTGTATATTATAGTAGCTGTTGGTGGCGCCCTGCCTAGAGTCCCTTTACCAAGCAGGGACCCCAATACCCTAGCTTCTGTGCCTGTTGACCTCTGAGAGCTCATGGCTGCCCCCTGTGGAGAATTTCATTTGGCTGAGAACTGCCTCAAAGAACTGCATCCCCCAGAGTAACCTACAGCCAATGATTAGCAGTGCTGGCAATCACAGAGGAAGTAATGGAAACAACTGGAAAGGTTGGTTGGGAAGATAAGAGAGGGTATGGGGTTGGAGAAGAATCTAGGCAGGGGTGAATTGTCATTCATGCCAACCGGTGGGAAACACAGGAATGATGAAATAAAGTTCTCAAATCTTGGAGTTAGTTTTTTTCTGTCAGAATGTCATTTTTAAAGAGTTTATTTTTATTTTTTAAGAAAGTGTGGTCTCACTATGGTACCCAGGCTGGAGGACAGTGGCTTTTGACAAGTGTGCTCATGGTACATTGCGATCTCAAACTCCTGAGCTGACGTGATACCCCTGCCCAACCTCCAGAGTTGCTGAGACGAGGGGTGCATGCAGGTGCCTGTGACTGTGCCTGGGAGACTTGGTACTTGTTTGTTTGTTTTTTAAGAGCAGTTTTAGATTAACAACAAAACTGAGAGGAAGGTGTAGAGTTTTATCATCTCTCCCATTTTCCCACCCATGCACAGCTTCTCCTATCATCACCCAGCACCCTGGTCATTTGCTTCAGTTAATAAACCTACACCAACACATCATTATTATCCAAAGTCCATAGTTTACACTGGGGCTACTCAGGGTGTTGTAGATTCTCCGGGTTTGGATAAATATATGATGATAGAAATTCAACAGCATAGTCTCACACAGAATGCTCACTGCCCCACACATCCCCTGGGCCCTACTTACTCATCCCTCCCTCCCAATAACCCCAGGAAACCACTGAGCTTTTTGTTGTCCCCATAGCTTTTCTCCTCTGGACATAGTTTCTTTATCCATGTATCTACTGAAGAATATCTTGATTGCCTCCAAGTTTTGACAATTATGAATAAAGCTGCCATAAACATGTGTGTGCAGGCTTTTGTGTAGATGTTAAGTTTTCCATTCCTTTGGGTAAATACCAAGAAGTACAATTGTTGCATTGTACACATATGGTATCAGCATGTTTGCTGGGGACGAAACTGTCAAACTGTCTTTCAAAGTGGCTGTACCATTTGCATTTCCACTAGCAATGAAAGAGAATTCTTATTACTCCACATCCTCGCCAACATTTGATACTGTCAGTGTTCCAGATTTTGGCCACTCTAATATATGTTCAGTGACATCTTATTTGCTTCATGATATAACATGTAGGTCATATTCTCATATGCTATCTGTATATATTTACTATCTGTATATATTGCTGCACATATATATGTGTGTGTGTATATATATGTCCTATATGTATATATTGACTATCTGTATACATTTCTGTATATATACTTATTTTTATATAATTTTATGATTTTTAAAGTTTAGATTTAAATTAAAACAAACAAGCAAGCCAAACCCACTCTGAAAACCAAACAAAGCATCAGAACAAAGGAACAAATCTGTAGTTCAGCAGTTTACAAATAGTCTAGGCACTGAACTCTGAGCAGCCTCTCTTTGGTCCTGAAGGAATAGAAAGGATCTTCTCCCTAAGTGGCCATGACACCAGCAGAAGCCTCTGCCTTAGAGAAGTTGGTGCCCTGTGTCTTCTCAGACACTGGAGCCTTTGCATACTTTGAGGTCCTGGGACACTGGTAACTCTACAGTGATTTTCCCTATAACCTGATTGATAGATAGATAGAAAAGGGGATCAGAGTAACAATTGAATTATTGAAAATGAAGATTTATCTGGGTTTTTTTTTCTTAAACAATTGATTTCATAGGCTAAGATTCAGTCCCACTCTCTAAGGGTGTCACCTGGATTTGGAAGTGAAAGTAAAGAACACATCGTAAACACCAAGCCTATATAGTACGGGTCAAAACTAAGACTGTGGACTTTTGTTTTTTAATTTCAAAATATTTTGGTTACATGAACCACTTTGGTAATGCTTGAGAAATGGTTCTAAGTGTGCCCATCACCCAGGCAGTGTTCACAGTATCTGTTAGGTAGGATTCTGCCTATCCCTGCCTCTCCCCTTCCACTCCCTACCTGAATTCTGTGAAGTTTTCCTTCCCTCTAAGCCCAGATGTGCTCTTCTATTAGTTCCAGCTTAACAGTGAGTACATGTGATTTTTCTTTGTTTTATTCTTTAAAAACTTCACTTAGGATACGTCTCTAGTTCCACTCAAATTGTTTCAAAAGGCATTAACTCATCTTTCATGGCTGAGTAGTACCCCATGGTATACATGGACCACATTTTGTTAATACACTGATGAATTGATGAGCATGTGGGTTGATTCGACATCCTTGAAATTGTTAATTATGCTGCAATAAACATTCGAGTGCAGTTCTCTTTTTGATGAAATGATTTATTTTCCTTATTTACCAGTGGTACTGCTAGATCAAATAGTAGGTCTATGTTTAGTTTTGAGGTGTCTCCGTACTGTTTTCCATAAAGGTTGTACTTACCAATGATGAATAAGCATTCCTTTCTCACTGCATACACACAAGCATTCAATAATTTTGAATTTTTTTTTATCATTCTAACATAGAGAAGGTAGTAGCAGTTTAAATTATTTCCCTGATAAGTGGTATTGAGCATTTTTCATAGGTATATGGGCCATTTGTCTATCTTCTTTCGAAAAGCTCTGTTCATATACTTTGCCTATTTTTGGATAGGATTATTTGATTTTTTTTAAATTGCTGATTTGCTTCAGCTATTTGTAAGTTCTTGTCATTAGTCCTTTATCAGATATACATATATAGCTTGTGACTATCTTCTCCCATTCTGTACATTTCCTCTTTGCTCTGTTGATTACATCTTCTACTGTGCAGAAGGTTTTTGTTAATTTAACCAAGCCCCAGTTTTCTTGTTGCCGTGATTGCCATTGGGATCTGCTTAGAATAATATCTGGAAAGGTTTTTCTACTATTTTATTCTATAATCTTTATGGTTTTATATCTTACATTTATCCATTTTGTCACTTATTTATCATGAATGAAGTTATTTATTCCTCTTAATTTTTGTGAGAGATACAGATCCTGTTTCATTCCTCTGCATGTGGTTTTCCAATTTTCCCAATGCAATTTATTGAATACTGATTTTTTTCCCTGGTGTATTTTTGTCTGTTTTCTCAAAGATCAGTTGGATGTATATGGATGGTTGTAGAGTTTTCTATTCTATTCATTGTTCTGTGTCTTTATTTTGGTGACAGTACCATCTTATTTTAGTTATAGTAGCTTTTTAGTATGGTGCGACATCTTGTTTTATGTATAGTAGCCCTTTAGTATGATGTGACATCTTCTTTTAGTTATAGTAGCCTTTTAGCATGGTGTGACGTTATATAATGCCTCCAGATGTGTTCCTTTTAAGATTGCCTTGGCTATTTGGGCTCATTTCTGGTTCCAAACAAAGCATATAATTATTTTTATAGATCTATGAAATACAACATTGGTATTTTGGTGGGGATTGCACTGAATTTATAAATCACTTTGGGTAGTATGGACATTTTAACAAGGTAGATTCTGCCAATCCATGAGCATAGTATGTTTTCCCACTTGTTTGCATCCTCTACAACAGTGGTTCTCAACCTGTGGGTTGTGACCCCCTTTGGGGGTCTCCTGCATATCAGATATTTACATTACGATTCATAACAGTAGCAAAATTATAGTTATGAAGTAGCAACGAAAATAATTTTATGATTGGGGGTCATCACAACATGAGGAACTGCGATAAAGGGTCGCAGCATTAGGAAGGTTGAGAACCACTGCCCTACAATTTCCTTTCTTAGTGTTTTGTAGTTCTCTTCATAAAGAGCTTTACCCCTTACTTAAGCATATTTCCAGGGGGTTACTTCCTTTGTAACTATTGTGAATGCTATTGAGTCTCTGATTTGACTGTGATTGGTATACAGGAATGCTACTGGATTTGTGTACACTAATTTTGTACCCTGAGACTTTGCTGAATCTCTTATCAATTCCAGGAGTCTCTTGGTGGAATATTTGGAGTTTTCTTTGTGAAGATCATGTAGTCAGCAAAAAATAAGTAGTTTGACCTCTTCTTTCCCAATCTGGAAATCTGTAATTTCTTTCTTTTGCCTTATTGCTCTAAGACTTTCAGCACTTGTTGAATAGAAGGGGTGACAATGGGCATCTTTACCTTGTTCCAGTTCCTAGTGGGAATATTTTCAGCTTTTCCTCATTCAGTATGAGGTTGGCTGTTGGGCTGTCATATGTGGCTTTTGTAACTTTTAGATATATTTGTTCTATTCCTAGTTTGTAGAGGGGTTTTATCATGAAATGGTGCTGAATTTTGTCAAATACTTTTTCTGTATCTATTGAGATGAGCATCTGATCTTAGTTTTTTGCTTCTGTTTATGTGATGAATCACGTGTATTGGTTTACATATGTTGAACCATGCTTGAATCCTTGGAATAAAGTACAGTTGGTCATGGTGAATTATTTTTTTGGTGTGCTATTGAATTAAGTTGCTAGTATTTATTGAGGATTTTACATTTATCATCATGAGGGATATTAATCTGCAGGGCTTTTTTTGTTTTTTTGTAGTATCTTTTCCTGGCTTTGGTATCAAGGTGATATTGGCTTGATACAGTAGCTTGGGAAGATTCCCTCCTTCTCAATATCATAGAATAATTTCTGTAGTATGGGTACCAACGCTTTTTTGTAGGTCTAATAAATGTTGGCTATGAATCCATCCGGTCTGGAGCTTTTTTGGTTGTTGTTAGAAGATTTTGTACTCTTGTTTCAGTCTTTTAAATTACAACTGTGTTAACACAGAGCCCCACATAAACACAAAGTCATTGCCTATTTTAATAAACATAAATCAAAATGATGTAAATATAACAATTAAAGCTGTTAAACCATGAAAGGAAATTCACTTTTAAAACAGCCTAGAGCAATTACTACTTGTTACTTTTTAGACCTTGGCCAGCATTCCAAAGAGAAACAGTAAGTTGTGATTCAATTTTGACTTTTGGTAAAGAAGAAAAGGCACTGAGCATAAAGTTCATCAACCTAGAAAGATAATTAATAATTCTGTTCATCTGCTGCCACTGCAACCATGTGATATGTTTATTTTTATATATGTATGAATCTGTGAATTATATGCATGATTTCCCTTAGTATTCCTTGCCAAATCTCAACTAAATGGCGAGCTCTCAAAGATTTCGTTCTACAAGCTATATTCCCACTTCAAAATAATCCAAGGCAAACCATCCAGAAACTTCTTCTCCCCACTAAGTCTCTGTTCAGAGTTCTATGTTTGTATTAAAATTTCAACAGGCCGTTCTTGGTGTTGATCTTCACCAGGAACACGAAGCTGCCACAAATTTCTCGGTCCTGGGCTCAGGGAAACAACAGAGAATCAACTACATCACTTTTTATTGTCTGCAGTTTGCTACTTAGAAGGACAAGAAGCGAAATTTTGAGGCCTTCTGCTATGTTTTCTGGACACCACTTAAGATATTCTAGGGTTCTGGGACACAAGACACTTGATCATTTTAGTTGTAAAAATATGCATACCATCTAGCCCAGTAATATCCAATAAAACTATCTCCAGTAAAGGAAATGGTCTATGTTTGTACTGACCAATATTGTAGGCTCTAGCCACGTAAGACTACTTGAAATGTGCCTAGACAAGCTGGGGAACTATTTTACATTTACTTAAATTTAACTAATTATATTTTAAATTTAAATAGCCATGTATGATTCATGACTACCATATTGGACAGGACAGGTCTAGATAAATAGAGAACCATAAATTACACACATTCGATGTGTTCAGAATAGGATTTCCATTTTAACTGAATATTTAGAGGAAGTATGAATAAGCCTCCTCTACTTTTTAATAACTGAAGGCTTTCGCTGTTGTTTAAAAGCAGCCTCTTCCTCAAGGTTCCCTTTATTTGGCATTTCATAAATCTCCACTTTATTCCAAACACTCAACTTAATGGAGATAATGATGAAGCTTTGAAATTCCATAGAAATCAGAATCTTTTCCCCTTTGCTAACATAATCCCAAATCACTTCTTAATTGGAGATATCAATTAAGAATCAAAGTCAAACAAAACAAAGCAAAAGGAATTCCAACAATTCTAGACAATACCTAAAAGGGAGAGCACACAATTTTGTTTTTCTAATTTGGCAAAGTGATTATAATCAATAAGGGAACTCTTGAGAGCCCCTCAACATTAGTATTTACTATATAAACTCTCACAAATAGTAGATTACTTCTTGATTCATCGAGTAATTATTTGATCAAGCAGTAGGACTATTCTTAGGAAGTCAACTCCTGACAATGAATGGAACTAGATCATTTTTTTATATTCTCATTCTTGAAAAAATAAAACCTTCCATAAGGTGTATTTCACAGTTTCAAATGGAAAAGTCAACCAAAATTGCCTGAATCAAACTGTTCAGAGTCGCTCCAAGATCAAAAGGGGGAGAATAAATGAAGTTGTTTCTAACACGCATGTATGAGTCAAATGGTGAAAAGAAAAACCGATCCTGGTGAACTGTTAAACATACACATAAGGAAAGACTGAGAGATAGGGGTTATGAAAAATTACTTATCAGATTATCAGAGTAAAGGTCTTATAGGTACAAATAAATGTGATCTTTAAAGCTTTCTTAATTACAAAACCATAAATCAAGAGACAATGTCTAATAATGGAAAGGACTTTGGAGACTTTCAGAAATTATATTTCACTTTTTTCCTAACTCTGTATAATTTAGGAAAATTACCTAAAACTTCCACCTACCTCCGTTTTCCCATCTACAACATGAGGATCAATTTTCAGTGAAGTACTCTGACAACTACAGTTCCTATAACAATATGCATAATGGTTTTAGATTTTACAAACCAAATTTCTATACAAAGACAAGTCACTATATTTACTAGCCCATAATGCATCTTTTAAATCATATACTACAAAAGGATACAATTCATTTACATTCAAAATCAATGCATATTTACTTAGAAAATCTTCTTGTGAGTATAAATCATAAAATGGATCTTTAACATGCATCATTTCAAAGAATGATATTCATTGTCTGTTTTCAATTGCAATGAAATTACAATGTTCTTGTATTTTTTCAATAGCACTGTAATCCAATGTCTTGTCCACCTCGTTTATTTATGTGTTATTTTTAAAATTCTCTAATACTATACACTCTTCTTTATGCAGCACTTATTACTTTATAATTAATAGTATGTCAAAATGAATAAATTTACACTCAGAAAATATATGTGTATGGAGTTTTGAGTGAAGCTCTTGCTGATGTACAGATCTTTATAAAGTCTCTTCATTTTGCTTTCAAGGAAGAATTTGTTGTCTATGAAGACTGCATGGCTGTGTCAATATCTTCAAGCATCAACTTGCTATTATAAAGACAGGGATCAAAGAATAAACAGCTTCCCCATGTTTCCGGGCTGTGTGAGGGGAACAGTGGGCCACATCCTGCATTAGACACTTTGTCAATAGAAAACGATTTTGATAATTTCACACGGAAACAAAACGTTGTGCCAGGAAACACAATTTTCCAGACACTGCTATGCTAAAACACTTGAAAAGTGGCACCAGGTCTAGGACACAAACAAGAAGTCCAGGTCATGAAGCCAGGATTTCCCAGTTGTCACTGCCCTGCAGTTCCTGCTCACCACCAGGGTCCAGAAGGGGAAAAGATTCTCCCCCCAAACTATCAGGAATGATTCAGAGTTACCTTATGGACTATCTGTTCTCTGACTAGGGGTAAAACAACAACAACAACAACAAAAATCAAAATCTATTCTGCCACCTATATCTTTACTTGTCACCTACAGGAGAATATGTATAGTAGGACTGACCCCAAAAGAAGACTATTTAGCTTCTAGATTGGTTCGGTAAGTCCCTAAGGCGGAACATCGGCTAATCCATTACTTGATTTCTCCATTCTTCGTTACCTCATTTGTTAAAGAAGGTCAGGCCTGATTATGTCCAGAACATCTAATTTCAACATTCTTTGATTTTTTTTAAAGCAGTGCTTCTCATTTAGTAAATCATGAAGGGTATCTGACCTACTGTGCAGACCCCCTCAGCCCTCAAGGAAGCCAGCAAGCGCCCCTCAATTTATCCCCTCCAGCTCTTGTTTCATTATCATAGCATTACATAAACATAGTATGATTTTTCTACATGTCTTATGACATAAAAATAGGCTAGAAAGCACTGCTTTGGGGGAAGTTCAGTGTACGCAATGAACAAACACTACATTAAGCAGGTATCATTCTAGGGATCACAATTATTTGCACGTAACTAGCGTCCTACATATGAAGACAGAAGAGGATCACGATTTCTCAACTGTACACGTAGCAGCAGTGATGACAGCAACCACCATTCCCTAAAGTCTACCATCAATAAAAGGTAGTTGCTTGGACTGTAATTATGGCATCCCTGCTACCCAAACTTGAAGCTTTTATGGGGCTTATGCAATTAACTACTTAAATGCATCGTAACACTTGCTTCTCTGACAGCAAAGTATTGATTTTTTAATCATTTTCAAGTCTCCTCCAGCACAAATAAATGTACTACAGTTACAGTTAATGCACTGTGTACATGCATTAAACGCTGGTGTGACACAATTTATTATTTTGTGATATATAGAATCGAAGTCTGGCTTCTCAGAAAGTACAGTCACTGATCTATCAGCATTGGGGGAATTGTCATTGTCCTTGATCCTCCAGATTCTCTAACTTCGAAAAGCTAGAGACCCTTTTTAATAGGATACTTAGGCTTTAAATAAGAAGGAGGGGGTGCTGAATATAAATCTTTACATATGTCAGTGTGGGAGAAAATTTAAAATAGTCTAACAGAGAAGATACAGTTTCTATTTTCCTAAAGGTGTCACCGTGAGACCTGTAGCGACTTTGTTCAGATGAATTTTTGCCTATTTAATTTCTTTCCTTGCAGTTTTTTAGGGCACATCTGTCAAAATATTTTGCGTACTAGAGCAACTCTCTGATTCAGTCCATTTTTTACCTAATTCAATTGTGTTGTTTTAAGAGCTTATTGTAGAACACATAGTACATTATAAAACTGAGATTGTGTATTGAAAGTGTGATTTTTTGCATGCCTTTTCTGCATACCAGAAAGGCCGGTAGGAGCCCAGATAAAGTCACATATCTAAAGGCAGAGCTGGCCACAGAAGCCATTACACGTTTCACAAACAAGCCTTTTTCTTTGGTACATCCACATACTCAAAATTAAAGTTGGTGAGTAAAAAGCAGTTAATTTTTGTTAGAAATAATATCATTTTAGTTATCGCATCTAAGACAGATGCCAGCATTTCACTCTGAACAGATGGTAATTCCATCTAATAGTGCATCTCTGTATTAGTAAGGCCTGTTGTGTATACAAACAGTAATAAACACTAGGTAAGGATCAAAATAAATTTTAATTGTTGACATTAAATTCTGGCAGCCATAGTTCTAAGGCTGCAATATTCCTTTTTCAAGTCTGTCAGATTTACTAATGCTGCAAACACTTTTCCAAAAGCTGCCAGATCCTCCTTCCAGTAAAAACATGTTTGCACACTACCAGTGACTGGTGTTCAACCAGGATACCTATTTTCACACCCTGAAATAATTCTTCAAGAATGACAGAATAGGTGCTATCTATCTGATGATCAGCCAGTGCGTCCTTTTAAATGCTCCAGAAGAATCGAACTTTTAAGTTAGTATATAATGTTACATCCAATTGTTACATTGGAGGTCATGGCATTATGACGGCCAGTTTCCTATCCTGCAAGGCAAAAGATCTTTGATTCAACTCATTTTATTCTACTTGCAAAGCTGGGCATTCCACAACTTCTCTGAAAGTGACATCATCTTTCCATTTTGTTTGTTTTGCCCGAGTCTGAAGGATTTCCCTGACAATCACAGCTATCGTCAGCTGTGCTTTTCTACAGGCTTGCGGATCAAGTGTGCCAACCAGCACCAGTTTGGGTCTCAGAATGCCTCCAGCGATCTGCTATTACAAGTAGTAGCCCCTATTTATTTTGCAAAGCTGCCATGATAAAAAAAAAAAAAATCAAATAGTTTGGCATTCAGGCAACTGTTCAATAACAAACATGCTTTGCAATCATATTTCTTTAAAAAATGGATGTTTTTTTTTAATCATGAAAAATATATTGCTTCCACCATATGGGACAACCAACGACTCACCAACCGATTTAAGATGCAGCATATTGAGCTGACCATATGTTACAGTGCTGTTGAATGGCTGAGTGATTCATGCCCGTCACATTCTAGTATATCAATTAAAGCTCCTTGAAGTCTGCATGATTTGTGCCTCTGTTATTAAACCCTGCTAATTCATCCCACTTACACATCTGTTATAAATCTCTAGGAGTGCTGCATGATTCATGGCAATCTGTGAGCATGCTACAGCAAATTCTTCTCCTTGTAATTAACAGTAAATTGTTTTACTGCCATGCAATGAATTTTTCAGTTATATTGCAAATGAACTCCTAAATGTGCGGTTCTTTCCTAAGAACTGACTTATATCATTAGGCAATTAAAAAGTATTGCTTTGAACCAAAAGCTTTTAATCAAGAGAAATATAACTTAAACATTGCTTAAGAGCCATGGAAATTCGACATGTTGGTTACAAGTGTAAAATTATTTCTGTTGAAAGAGCAAAACAAACAAACAAACAAAAAACTGTCAGTGTGCTCAGGATTTCACTGATGCTAAGTAAGACAAGAGCTGCTGCCTAAAAACCCTTGGAGAAACAAGTTTTTGCAGAGATACTGTTTATCTTAGAAGTTACTTAAGTCATCTGTCATTACTAAATTCCTCAGACCGCTTTACGCTTCTCTAATTGTAAAATGGTGCCTTTATTCTCGAAACAAATAATTGGATAATTAGCCAAGTTGAATCATCAGAGGATTCCAGTGCTGTTCAAGTGTTCTTGTCAAAGGTGAAGCAAATTCATTTCAGCTCTCCTCTGCGGCTCTTCGAACAGGCTTTGATTTTTTCCCCCCACTTTCTTGGCAGCAGCCTCAGATTCATGAGTCCATACATCAAGTCAGTAGTTTAACAACAAATGGAATTAAATTCAAAGAAGGGAAACTAATTGAAGGACAGCAACAAAAGTGTTTGGTAATGTGCTTTTTAATATGGCATGCCACATTTGCATGATAATTTTTCCTTTTCAGCATGGAGCAGAAAGTGACTGGCTTAATGAGGGATTATTCAAGACAGGAATTAACAAAATGCATTCATAACTAAGAACAAAGATTGTATTATGAAACGAAAACAGGCAACCTCAGAGAAGTAACTGGATGATTGGTTTATGCATTATGAATAAAAAGGTAGAAAAATATTTATATTAGTATTCACTAATGACTATATATACAAGATTGTTGTAATTAAAATTATAAATTAACATATTAAGAGAGCTTGTTTAATCACTCTGGCTCCTAGTCACAATGGAAAGACTTATGTACCTGCATGAAAAACAATGTGTGTTTTCAACCCAGCAGCAAACAGCCTATACATTTCGCCTTGGATTCAGAAAAAAAAACTTAATGCACCACTAATTACTTGCTTAATGGAAGATGTGCACTTCTTTCATGATAGGCAAAGGAAATATCACACTATTCTACTGGGAATAGATCTCCAAAAGAAATTTCCTAAAAGAAAGGTTTAAACCGGACTCAATTTGCAAAGGATAGAAATGCACAAATTTCCTAGATTAAAAGGATAATCTTTTAAAAATATATAATAAGGATTTTAAGAGGGCCATCAACTCATTACTCTCAGGCACCCAGAAGCAAGACCAAAGCCATCAATAACACTGCTTGACGGTTTCTGCAACGGAGAGAGATGCGGCTACCGTTGAAATAATACCTCTTTCAAACCAGCTCTAGGACTTTTGTCTCAGGCACCAAAAGCAAAGAAGTAGCAATGCTATATTACCCACTCTAATAGTACATTTAATTGAAAAAATATTTAAAACAAAAGAGAGTCAATTACAATTCTCAAGCTTTTTAATGAAACAGCCAGATAAATCTTTACAAGTATCTTTCTAATTTTTTGTGACGGAGATTTAAGGAGGCAACACAGCTTTTCATGATTCAATGCTTCTAAAAGGCTAATTACTACTTCTAATTTGTGATGCTCTTTTTCAAAATTTTTTAATGGTTGCTGGTCCTTTTGATCTTTGATAATGAGCTCCTATCACTATGTTAGACTTAAGAGTTAAATTTCCCACATATCCGTTGGAATCCATTGGAATAACATAACAGAGAAGAAATATAAAGCTGCAAGTAAACTTTTATTCCCATCCTAAAATGATCTTGTTGACCATTCAAAAGGATCATCCTTTGCATCGCCTATTTCTAAAAATTTCTAGGAGTTTTGCCCAGATGTTTAATTTTGGACAAATTTTAGAAAAATACTTATTCATCTACTAAATAAAGAGGCAAGACGGATACTGAATTTATAATATAATTAGTGGGCTTTACTTACATACAAATAAAAATAAAGAAGTTCATTTTCACTGATCGTAAGACCCCTAAAATTGATGCATTTTATAATGCAAGCAAAAATTATTTTTCCACACTTTTGTCATGTAAGTGACCTTATTTTCTGCTTGGCAGAGGAAAAGTCAGACAGCTCTGACAAAATACATTCAGAGTTTAGGAAATAAACACTTGTTTTACAGAAAAACACTAAAATAAACATGGAAACAGAAGGTGATGCAATTTTTTTAAAAACAGAAATTGGGTAGAAGGAACATTTTGGCAATGAATAAAGAATCAGACATTTGAAAATTCCCATTACATCTTCTGCCACTGCTCAGTTCCTTATGTTCCAGCTTCTGCTTCAACCATGCTAATTAGAATGCTCCCCAGAGGGTCACCAATGACCCCCTTGTCTGTTTCAGTCACATTTCTCTTGCTTCCTCTGTGCCATCTGATACAACAAACAACATTCCCTTAAAATTCTCTCCACTCCCAACTTTCCTGATACTGCTCCCTCTCGGTTCTTGTCCTAATTCCAATCATTTCTCTGTCCCCTTTGTTATTCTCTTCTTTCTTGGGACTTCTGTATTTGTATTACAATTTGTAATTTATATTTGTATTACAAAACATGGAAGAGGACATCTCACTGATTCTTTACCATATATAGCTTTAGCTCCCATCTACATGCAGATAATCACAAAATCTGAATCGTTGTTAAGCTTCAGATGTTCATTTTCTGCTTCTGGCTGGGTATCATCATCATGGATGTGTTTCTATGAAGTGATGAAACTTAAACTTATGGGTTTATTTCCCCCAATATGTTGTTTCTTCATCATTCCCATTTTATTTGATGTCAGTTCTGCCCTCTTTTTAACTGGTGAGTCTCTCCTCCTTGAAGCCACTCAGCTGCCTTCTTTCCATCTTCATTCATGTTACTTTCATTGCCCCCTAATACTAAAAACCTACCACATTCTATTTACACCCTCTCTTCGAATCTATTGTACAAGTATGCTTTACTGCCAGAGAACTCTTCATAAATCTCAACTTTCATCACATCCGTACCTGAAATAGAGCCAGCCTCTAAAACAGTATCTAGGACATCAGTACTTAGTCAATACCTGCAAAATTCTTTACTAATCCTTCATAGTTTATTTCAAATGCCTTTTAATGAGATAATTTCCCAGTCTCCAAAATCTATGTTCCCATAGCTCACCTTTCTCAGAGCCCTTAACATGTGCCCCTGTATTATCAATCCTATCTGTTGGATGTCAACTCATTAACCGAAATGCTGTGTATGAACCATCTTTGAATCCTCTACAGTGCTTTAAATAATAACTCCTCAATAGATGCTCCTGAATTAAGCATTGACAATAAAAATTACAAACAATATGTTTAACAAAGAATATGTTCAAATAACAAATTTAAAATGTGGAGTTTTTGAGCAAGGTTTTGAAATTCACATCAAAATTCCAAATAGCATTGAAAAAATTAAAAAATAATGCTTTCAGAGTTTAAGACTTTCTAAACTTTATTTTCACGATGCAATTTTTAGTTTTAAGATGCTCCCTTACTACATGTGTTATAATAATGTTATAAAGTCAAAGTTGTAAAATAAACTGTGCTTGAATTTGATAATATTAGATTCCATAATATTTGCACGTGGCAAAAATTTTGTATATCATAACAAAAATCACAAACAAAATATTTATTTAGAATTGACTGTATGATGGGTATTGCTTTAAATAAATACCTTATATGCATTAATTCCTTCTCATCCTCTTAAGAATACTTGAAATAAATTTTCCTGATTTGTAAATTGGAAAATGAAGACACAGAGGTTACATAATATACACATGGTCACACATCTAGCTGATAGCAGTGCCCAAATTCAAACCCTGGCATTATAGGTAATAATACTTTAATATGGGAATATATTAAAGAATAAACTCTTTGTTTTAACCAGTCAATTAACTGTCACATTTCATGGCTTTTAAAGAATATGAGAAATTTCCAAGTTCTGTTTTTTAAGGATAAAAGGGATAGAGAGAGGACATAGAAGGCTTGGATTAGTTATTCCACACCGCAGACAGGAGTGGCCTTAAGTCTCCTCACCAATAACTAAAATGAGCCGCACAGAACACTCACGTGCATTGTCGGCAATGCAACAAGAACTCACTGCCGCATCCAATGAGGACAATATTAGCACAGGTGTTATCGCTGACACATAAAGTGGGGAGAGTCTGTTCTGTAGACATTTTTCCTGATTTTCTCTGTCCATTTTTAGGGTTCAGTTATATCTAGGGACAGGCCAGTCTCCCTTCAGTTTCTTTTGTTTGTTTATATGTATGAAAGGACTAGATTTCATCTAGAAGAACTAGTAACAGGGCTAGATTAGTGCATACGGCGTCAGAGGCGGTGGGGGGGAGGGCTGTTCCATGGCATGCAGCCTGAAGGAGAGAAGACTTGGGGAACATACTGTTATTGAAGAGTTCCTGGAAGTGACATCTTAAGGAAGATGGCTTTCAGCAACCCCCATGCATGTCATATGAGAATGCTGAGTGGAAGCTCCTGGCACACATTTTCAATCAATATATCAATCACTTTTTATTCATTTTCTTTTTATTTAAACAGATTTAGGGGCTCCAAGCGGTTTTTTGTTACATGGCTGAATTGCATAGTGGGCAAGTCTTTTACTATACTCATCTCCTGGCCAGCTTACATCACATCCAGTAGGCAATTTTTACCCGAAGAAGTGTCTTAAGATGATGTGGATTTGTCTGAGAAGTAAGGTATCAAACACAGGTTAGACAAACACTTGGGAGGAGTATTACAAAGAATATGTTAATACTGGCCGTATAATCACCCTGGAAGACTTCTAAATGTTTTAGAACCCTGAGAAGACATGATTCCAGTTCTCAATCACATCACTGGGGGTCCCGCTCCCCTCCACTATTCCCCCGCCAATCGTTAGCTTGTGTTAAGTGTCTATTTTCAGCCTCTCCAGCCTGAAGAACTGATTTTTTTTTGTCTGTTTTCTACTCTCAAACTGTGTCATCATTGTTTTCTGAAGGGACAGATTTTTCTTTTATCTATATTCAGTTTCTTCAGTTTTTTTAACACTTTAATAACACAGTATACCAAAAATAACAGAGAGTTTTACAGAACAGTGTTTTATACAAGCTAGGTAACTCTGCAGGAATGTATGCATATATCTGAAATATGTATAGATGAAATATATAAAAATACAAAGAGTTCAGTCATAGAGATAAAACATAATTTCTTAGAATTTTGAAGTTGTTTACATTGATGAAAAATTTAAAGAAACAAAATTACTTGGATGAGATCGTCTGAGCTAAACAAATTTTTCCCAGAACCAGACAAAAAACAAAAAAACGAACAAAAAATCCCCTACAGAACTGGACCTATTAATAACAGGATGAAGACATTTAGGGAGAACTTCTAGGAAATATTTTTTGTAATATAAATATATGTTTTCATAATATCTGTAATTTACCTAGAAATAGCTTACCTTATTCACATCTGTCTGGACAGTTTTTTTATAGAAGATTTGGACACTAAGCCTGGTTGGATTATTGACAGAAAAACACTGATTTGAAAATATACTACATGCTAAGAAGTTGGGTTATATGGATCTTGCTAATATATGTAATCAGGTTTGTATTATTGCAGATACTTCTAAGTGAAGCAAGCAAAAGTTTTATCAACCAATCCTACTAATATTATCCATCTTATTTCTTGAGACAGGGGCTGGCTCTATCATTCAGACAGTAGCATTATCATAGCTAACTATATCTTAAACTCCTGGGCTCAAGAGATGCCTCAGCCTCCTGCATGGCTAAGACTATAGGCACACACCACCATGCATGGTTAATTAAAAGAGCATTCTTTTTGCCTGTAGTCCCAGCGACTCGGGCAGCTGAGGCAAGAGAATCACTTAATCCCAAGAGTTTGAAGTTGCTGTGAGCTGTGACACCACGGCACTCTACCCAGGGTGACATAGTGAGCCTCTATCTCAAAAATAAAAAAAAAAAAATTCTTTGTTTAGGGATGGGGGTCTCACTCTGTTGCACAGGACAGGCTCAGACTTCTGGCCTCACGGTATCCTCCACCTTGAGGGTAACAAAGCACTAGGGTTATAGGTGTGCTGCCTGGTTCTAATATTACACTTTATTGAAAGTCTTTCATTTAAATGTTATAAACCTAAGAGCTTCTTATTAATTATAAATAAAATAATAAACCAACAACTTTCTATCCAATAGAGGTCAAATATAGTATCAGAACAACACAGTAATTCCTGGATGTCCCCATGAGACAAGAGTGGGGAAACAATCCCACATAAAAAGTCAAGACTTAGGGAAGAGATATTCCGAAGTCCTCATAAGAAGCCTCCTAAACATTTTTCCCAATTGTCGAGAAAGTGCTAGGACACAGGTTGATGTCTAAGCCCTGGAGTCGTTATGTATCTAATTATATTTCCTCTTATGACACAGTTCTAATCCAGAGCTCCTTGTAAGTATTTTTTATTGTTGTTTCAAAATGTCAAGGTAGGTAGCAATCAGGGTTTTGAAGGGAGTAGGAGAAAACAGAGAAGACAAACATCAAGTCCCACACAGAGAAGGTGTTGAGTTTTGCAGGTGTTTGTTTGTAAATACACAACAACATTTTTCATGTCCATTAATACTTGCTTACCTGCTGCTAAAGTCTGTCCTGCTCCCGAAGCACTGGTTACACAATCAACCGAATTGCAGAGAGAAATAGTAAACTCGTATGTCCTATAAGGTTTCAGTCCTTCTACGATATAAGATAGTTCTTGAGATTTAGCAGTGTGCAACAGCTTCAAGGCAAAAAAAAAAAAAAATCAGGTAATAGATAATCAGTATGAAAAATATAACCTTGGCAGTCAAACTTCTATGAATTCAAAGCGAGGGAATTATTGCCAACCACTATTAGGAAAAGGGATCTTTGCTGAAGTCTCGACAAGCCAGGATTTAATTGATAATTGTACAATCACACTGTTTTATGAGGTAATAATCCAGTTCCTGAGTGGATAAATGAGAAAACCAAGTTATTGCCTCATAAAGCAGCATGGTGGTATGGTTATTGTCACCAATGGTAGAGATAAATATGGTGACATTGCCATTGTTATAACGAAAAAGTCCAAACAAAACCATGAGGCCTGGCCTAGAGTAACCCAGTGCAGAACTGCCCATGCTATTTGAGGATGCTAACTAGAACAGAAAGATGTCACTGAGTTAAATCAATCCTATCATTTTCTTTAAAAAAAAAAAAAAAACCAGAAGGAAAAGGGGAAGAAATCTAAACAGATTGCTGAATGCCCACATGATGTCAGTTCTCACTTATCTTTCTTACACAAATGAGCACATATACATTAGATCAAAAATTTACATTTTTTAAATATCATTTTTATCATATAAGTTCAAATGAAAAATAGCAGATTTGAGCAAAGAGGACTGAGAAGAATTCCAAGTCCATAAACAAGCAATGAAATAATCAACAGTAAGGGTCAGTTCTATTATAAGTAGAATTGATCAAAAGCAAAAAAAAAAAAAACACCATGAGAATTTGCTTAGGCTATGGGTATAGAGAACAGTAGAAATTATATTCAGGAAAAAATGTAATTAAAACTGATAGTACAACATTAACAATGAGTACAAAACTGTTTTTTTAGGGCTGTTGATATACTTCAATATAAAATAATCTTCCATAAAAATGCAGACAAATGTAAAGTTTACTAACATTTAAGGTAATTTTTTTTTTTTTTTTTGAGACCAAGTCTCACTATGTCACCCTCCGCAGAGTGCTGTGGCGTCACAGCTCACAGCAACCGCCAACTCTTGGGCTGCAATTCTCTTGCCTCAGCCTCCCAAGTAGCTGGGACCACAGGCATCTGCCACAGCACCCAGCTATTTTCTTTTCTTTTTTTTCTTTTTTTATCAAGTCATATATACATAGATCATGAATACATTTATGCCTTTGTGGGATTCAATGTGTTGATTATTTGTACAAATTGGAGGGCTTACACCCTATTAATTAACATAGCTTTCACCTCATTTACTTAATCACAGTGTTAAGACATTCCAGCTATTTTCTTGTTGCGATTATCATTGTTTAGCAGGCCCGGGCCAGGTTCGAACATGCCAGCCTCGGTGCATGTGGCTAGTGCCGTAACCACTGTGCTACAAGTGCCGAACCACATTTGAGGTAATTTCATAGATATTTTCCTTTTAGGGCTATGATATAATTCATTTGGAAAGTATTGCCTTTAAAATTTCATAACCTCAGTGAGTAGCTCTAAAAAACATAGTGCTTGCATAGCATTGTTCAGAAAAGAAGCTGATTTTAATGATTCTAAACACTTAGAAATAACTCAAAATTTTGTGCTATTTACTTGCGATTGCATTTACAAATCAGAAAAACATCAAACACCTAATTATTAATTTTTTTAATTTTTCTAATTCTAAAATGGCTATTATATTAAGGTATTAAGACACAAAATTTTCTGCACATGTTTTAAAATTTTCTAAAGAAAACTTTGAAATGTGTTAAATTTCCTGTACATTGCTATAAAATTCCTCTCATTCCTGGTGGAATTCAACATAAATTTTTAGAAAATGAAATTATTTTTAGGATAAAATACACTAAGATACTTCTCCTTTAAGAAGTTGAATATATTTTTAAAGAAATTCTTCTTTGTAGCAAGAACACATAATGAAATACGAGAAACAGAGAACCTAAACTAATAATAATTTTGATGGGCTTTTATATCTCCACATAGTTCTTCTAAATTATATGATTTTAAAAAGCAACTAACTTTCCATTGGTTAAATACATTATTATGTGTCTAAAAGATATGCTAATACACAGCCACTGAAAGACAATTTCTTGCAAATATTTAAGGATATCTGAAAAGCAAAAAAAAAAAAAAATCGGGTTTTACAAATGTTTATATGAGAAAAAAAGTAGTATGCATCCATAGAGAGCCTCATACACATAATATATGAAGAAACTCAATGCCCTTTTAATGAATGTATAGAGACAAGTCTGTCATACAATTCTGCAAATTCGAAACATGTCGGAATGAACTCATATGTCAGTTCTGTGAGGACGTTCATTTAAAATAACAATACCTGTGAGAACGCCATTGGAAGAGACTGTGCAGGTGATTGTTCAGAAACCATATTGATGGTATAGCCCACAACTCTTCCCCTTGTCACATTAGCGGCTGGCCTCTCCCAGGACACATTGAGAGAGTGCGGTGAGAGGGAGAAGACTGACGGTGGGGTCATGAATACGGGTGCTGTCAACAAGGACAAAAACAACATCAACATGGTGAGTGCTGTCCCTGCAAGTTTTAACCAAATTCACAAATTTATTCTAGTTTCTAAAATGGCCCTTATCTTATAAAATATTTTGAATGGGAAAAAATCCAGGAATATACTAGTGTATATAAAAAGTGTTATCTGCAAGTATGTTCTTTCTCTTCATATTGCCAGCTATTTGTTTTACAAAATAAAAACCTTATATGAATTTACTTATGTCTTACAGAGAGCTGGTGGATGATTAGGTAGGAAAACATAGGCTTTTGGAGTATTTGAAAGGAGAAATCACAAAAATAGAGCCTGTCTCAGACCACTATGTTCAGAACACACAGCACGCACCGCATTTCTCAGCTAAGGAAGTATTTCACGGCCAAACCAACGCAGCTGGGAGAATATTACTCTTCAGAAAGAGGTAAATCTGAAACATTCTAAATAACCCCAAATAAATCCTCAAAGTTTTCCATAAATCTCAATTGAAATATTCAGGGTACATGCACACATACATTTCCTCCCTGCCACCTTGGAGATCGTCATATGGATTTTAAATGTGCTAACCAAAGGTGTATTATCAAAGGAACTCATCGCACTTTCATTAGCCAGTGACCCATAAGATTATGAGAGTCCAATATTGCAGCTTCACACATTTCTTTTCATTTTTGACCTTGATTTTCCCCTTCCAAAATGCCACGCCTCATCACTTGTGCTATCATGGCACTATTATTTGCCCAAGATGGCTGGTAGTCATTAAGAGACACTCAAGCACTATGCACATTTTATTCATGAAATGATTCCCTTGGACATCAACCTAAAGTTACTCTTATGCTCCACACTCCTAACAGATCCAAGTTAGATCAGGACTTGGGTTTCTTTGGATAGCTATGGATTCAAAGGCATATTATTTAAAGGCTCATGAAATTTGAAGTGTTTTTAACATAAAGAATAAGATAGAGGATTAAAAAACATCTCACTTACCTAAATTAAGATACTTTCAGAAAATTAAAAACTTTGAAGCCAAATGCTTCTAAGCACACTGGTCAATTGTAGATTTTGATGTCCAGAATTCTATCATTATATATAAACTAGCACCTAAACTATTTATTTTGGAAAGATAAAATTTTTAAGCAAATTATGAAATTGGTTCTTTCTGTCACTGAATATAAATTATGCTGACTATGGAGCAAACTAGACACGTGGCCATCCCACTTCATGACTAGAAACCAATTGCTATTTTGACAAACATTCCCAAAAGACTATATAGTTAAGCCATTTTCACCCATGAATTAATAACTAAAGCATTTACTTTTTTCCTCTAAAACTTACTTCAAGTATTTTATGACCTTGAGTTATTTATGTAACCAACTCATATTTAACATTTCCCTTGGCCTATGGAAGTTTATATTTTTGCTTTTCAAAATATACTTTATCACTGATGACTTTAAGGAGTCACTTTCATTCATTCTACTTTTAAAAGTAGAACTCAAAGCATCAATCTTTACCTGATTCCCCCGTTCTTTCTGAGATCCAGGCAGAAGACACACTACCGGCCATGTTCACAGCTAAGACTCTAAACTCGTATTTGGTGTATGGCTCCAAGCCAGTGATGGTTGTAGCTGTTTGAGGAGATTTTAATGCATTTTCATTGGCTGACTCTGCAAATGGGTGAGGACTGAGCCAACCACTGCTCTGAAAAACTCGAGTTTCTTCAGAAATGGCTTCAGTAGACCTTGATGTCTTCATGTATAGTTCATATCTTATGATTATTCCTGGAGAAGTTAAACAGTGAATCGAGGTGGCTTATCAAGCAGAGGCTATTTTGGGAGTGGGGGGTGGGAAGAACAGAGTGCTGGATTTTTATTCTTCTTTTAACTAGAACACTAGAAGTAATTTCTGGCAATGTAGGTGCAGTAATTTAGTAATCTAGATGATAGGTACTTATCAAGGTAACAAGCTGATGGATAGAAAAATGTATAAAATACTATTAAAGGCATATTCATGAGGAAAATAAACCAAAAGGGACAGTTATAGAGACAAAATAATTACTATTTATCATAAGTAAATCCAATCTTTTCTGCAATACATAGTCACAATTTCTTTCAGGAATTTGATTCTTGTCCCTCCAATTTATATGTTTTCAAATTTGGAAATTTGAATTTAATCATCTGTTTAACAGAAGTCCTGTTTGCACAAATATTATAATTTCTTTCCAGTTTTACTACATAACTTTAAAAGTCTAAGGAAAGGTTTTTTTCATAATATGTACTTCATATGAATTATTAAAAATCTGTGAATGTGTGTGTGGCCTACATAACCAAGGGGTCAACTGTATGAACACAAAAATTAACTTAATGGAGTCTGCTAGCCTATATACATATTTTTTGTATTATTTTATATCTTTTTCTTGCTAAAATGAGAAAATTTACTGCTTATGGGTGCCCTAACTTGTGACACAGTCAAATATAATGCATTTCATAAGTGAGTTTCAAATTATAAACATCATTTGTGTTATGGCAGATGTCATTAAGAGCAAAGATAATATTAGCCTTTTAAGGGGCAATTTAATTGAATGGAATTTGTTATTAGATTAGAAGAAATGTACTTTACCACTAACCAGGACAAACACTACCTTATATCTTTAGAAAATGTTTCTCAATTATTATATCATGCAGTTATAAAAATGAATACAATAGCCAGACTCCTAATGTGCTATTCCAAATACCTCAGTTCTTAATCATGTCTTGCCTAAGAAGGGAAAATCTAGGCCTTGAATTCTTACCATTTGGTTCCATTGGTGGAGACCATCTTACATGAAGTTCTGTAGCTCCGATTTTCTGTACCTCAGGTGGACTCAGCCTTTGGGGAGGGGCCTGGGCTGTGGTCACTGTAATGGGCAAACTGTGCAAACAGCCCCCGCTAGTACATGCTTGTACAGCAAAATAGTATTTGGTGAATGGAACCAGATTCCAGATGGTAGCAAAGGTTTCATGACCTTCATAGGGAACACATGGATGACCATCAGCCAACGGAACACAGGACAAAACATATTTCTCTATAGGACCAGAATGATTGGAGAGTGCAGTCCAGCTAAGTGTCACAGAGTCGGAGCTAATAGGAATGATATAGCTCAAGGTCAAGTTTCCCTCTGGGACCCCTGGTTTTGTCCTGTAAGTGGCAGCTACACTCCTTGTTGAACCGTGCACATTGGTGGTCTCGAGGTGATAGGAATACAAGGTGTATGGAGACAGATCGGTGTCTAAGAAGTGTTGAATACCTGGAAAGAAATAAAAGACAACAATTACATTCCTCAAGTTGATAAAGAATCATCTTAAAAATTTTTCTATTTTATTATTTATCTGCATAAAGTATACCAATCTGAATGTCTGAATAAGACTATGCTTTGTGTTTTTAAAGTTTAAATTAAGCCAATACTGATTACTTCTTTTATTCAGCATAACATGAGAAAGTGCTATTTTAACAAATAATATTTAAAATTTTGCTTTAGTTCTGGTATTGCTCCACAGTATCCTTTTGTTAGAAAGTTAAAGAGGAAGATTTTGCAACTCTCTGAAACAGCATTAACTACATTTCCTCTGGGTAATTGGTTTGCTCTTAAATGCTAGTACACTAGACTAAGGGTACAAAAATAAACACTATGACTCTAACCTGTCACCTGGCCAACATCTCTGAAACCTTTCCTGAATCTCTGACCTGTAAAAACTGTGCAAAATTGTAAATGTTCATTGTTTTAAGCTGCTGGCTTTTGGAGACATTTGTATAAGCAATGGAGCATATCCTCAAGAGAGGGTCCTGGTAAGTGGCATTGTGAGGTCAGAGAGAAGATAAGGAGTATACATGATTAGGCATGTGCTGGATGAATCTTGGTCTCTAAACGGACTGCAAATACACTGTAGCATCATAAAATACACAAATGCCAGAGTGGTTGCTGATGCTCCCTCCCTTGTGGGACTGTGTGCATGAGGTAGGAGAGAGGAGGTTTCACTGTGCAGGGGAACCCAAATCAATAGGAAGGTCCCAGCATGTTAACTTGATTACAGTGAAATAGTTAAGGATTTCGGTCTGATTTTAATCCAGAGTTTTGGTTTCTTGAATGCTGCTGAGCATGCCATGCTGAGAGGCTGCAGGCCTAATCTAAGGAACTTTCTACAGTTTGGACAAAGCAACTGACCCTTCAGTCTTTGAGAGAGCTAAAAGTGGGATGTAAGGCAGAAGAAAAGCAAATCTCAGAAAGATCCTAGAAAAATCAACAGCATAGGGAAAGTTAAGACAGAGGAGTGCTCATTAGGACCCAACTAACCCGAGAGTGACCACGTGTTACTCAGTTTCATCCATCAGAAATTGATGTCATGACAATGCCAAAGATGAGCTGGATCTGGCCAGCTACACCCCACAAAGGAGCCAGCCTCCTCTGAAGGTCTCTCTGCAAAATGCCAGGGAGAAGCTGCACTTTTCCCAAATGGCATCATGCAGTTTGGGGGACTGGAATAATTGAAGACTAAACAACATGACAGCACATTGGAGTAAAAGATAATTTTTCTTTTATTCTATGATATGTTGTGGTAAATTCACCATGAAAATATGCTGTATTAAAGTATAATAAGGACAAAGAAACCATAAAGTAATTTTCACAAAGGAAGTTTGATATAAAGAATGGTTGATTACAACAGAGTTTTACTTCCCAAGGTGTATAGAAAATTCTAAAGAATGTAGGAATAGAAGATGCAGGGAATCGTCACTGTCCATAGTGCTGAAAGAGAGTGTCCAGGGAAGGAACATATTGGAAAAGTCCCCCAGGGCTGAGAGTCAGACTGTGCTGGAGCAGATATAGTTGTGGCCTACTATAAGTTTAACAAATATTTATTGAAGTAAATTAAATGTAACTTTATTCCACATAGTACTGTTGAAAATATTCACAAAATGTAAAAAATCATTAGCGGGCTTGGTGGCTCATGCCTATAATGCCTAGGGTATAATCCTAGCACCCTGGGAGACATGAGCTCCAAGAGTTTGAGACCAGCCCCAGCAAGAGTGAGACCCATCCCTAAAAAACACCTGGCCATTGTGGCAAGTGCCTTTAGTCCAAGCTATTCAGGAAGAAGTTTGCTTGAGCCCAAGTGTTTGAGGTTGCTATGAGCTATGAGTCCTTGGCACTCTACCCAGAGTGAGAAAGTAAGACTTTGTCTCAAAAAAAAAAGATAATAACAATTGAAGGCTAGAAAAGTGATACAAAATAATCTATTTAACCTTTCAAAAGCAAAACCAAAAAGGCAAAAATAAATATCAATAAATATTCCAAGAGACTGTCTGACATAGCTTAAACTGGAAGTTTAAAGACACATAACCTAGACCAGGCACAACGGTTCAATCCTAGCACTCTGGGAGGCTGAAATCAGGAGTTTGAGACCACCCTGAGGAACAGCAAGACATAGTCTCTGCTAAACAAAGAAAAAATTAGCTGTCACTGTAGTGGGCACTTGTAGTCTCAGATACTTGGGAGGCTAAAGTAAGAGGTTCACTTGAACCCAGGACTTTGACATTACTGTGAGCTAGGCTGATGCCACAGCATTGTAGCTTGGGCAACAGAACAAGACTCTATCTCAAAAAAAATAATTAAAAGACATATAATTTGATGATAATTAAAAGAACATCACTATTTGTAGCATTTAACACACGTAATATAATCCCAAAGGATCGGAATGTACAAGAGCAGTCTACTTGATGAGAAATAGGAATAATAATGGAACTGGGTTAGGAATATGTATTTGGGTAGAAATACTGTATAAGGCAATTTCTAGTATGAGCTAAGTAAAATTATTTGAAAGAGTACAAATAGAATACTCACTAGTAATGTCATAACAAAAAAAAAGGGATACTCGGGTTAAAAGAGCACTTATCTCAAGGTGGTTGCTTTCCTTGGTATGGATAAGGATTATTATTACCATGTTTAATTCTGTGGTTGAGAATTTGCTCCTAGTGCAAACTTCTGCAGTTTCAGGCAAACATTTACATTCCTTGCCTAAGCAGTAATTCATGTTCTTGGCTGATACCACTTACCACCTTGCTTTGTACCACCTAACAAAAAGCTATGAGAAACTGCCTGTCTCCAGAGTTTATTTTCTCATATACCTCAATGTCTTTTAATACCCAATTTCTTCCATATAATTCTTCCTCTCCTCTAACACCTGGATAATTCTGCTTTAGTCCTCTCCTTTTTGTGAAATGCAACAGCTCTTAGTCACCACAACAGGCATGGTTAAATTCCCCACTTCCCCTGTGCTATCTCAGTACTCTGAGCCTACTCTGGTTCCACATTTAATATATTATATTGTAACTTTGATTTAATTATCTATCTCCAGTCCCAATAAGCAGAACTATTCCTTCCATCATTGTATTTTTAGTGCCTGGAATAGTTCCTGGTCTGGAGTGAGTGTGGAAGAAAATTTTATTCAACAAATAAATAATTTTTCCCTATATATATGATCTATTTTTACCAGAAAATAATATAGTTGTCCTCCCTTGTCTACAAGAGATACATTCCAAAATCCCCAGTGTATATCTAAAATCATGAATTGTACCAAATGCTATATATACTGTTTTTCAATATAGACATACATACAATAAAATTTAACTCAGAAACCAGGCCCAATAGAAATTAACAGCCAAAATACTGTAACAGCTGTTATGTGAAGGTCTTTCTCTTTCACACACACTATCTCTCTAAATATCTTATTGTACTGTATTCATCTATTTTTAGAGCATTGTTGACCACAGGTAACAAATCATGAAAACAAAGGAAATGAATAAGGGGAGAACTGCCATATTAAGCAGGATAATGTATTAAAAATACTATCATCTTTTCTTATGCTCTTTCTCAACCCTCATCTTATGTTTTGTTTCTTTCACTCAGACCTAACAGAACCATTTACCACTTATTTCACTGAACACATGATGCAGTATGGTATAATAAATTATAATAATATTAAAAGTGAAGATGAATGATAAAGGGGGAAATTAAACCCCAGGGTTCACAAAACTATTTTGTTATCTAAAACCCTAAGCCTGAGGAAGGCCAAGATGGTAGACTACAAGCAGCCTGCACCATAGCACTCTCACAAAGTGGATTAGAATGGTGAATAGATATACTACTTTTGATCAATTTTCTATGTAAGAACACTAAGAATCAGGGTGCGGAGCAATATGGCTGACTAGAAGCAGCTTCTGAAAGAGGTTCCTGTCCAAAAGGAAAGATAACCTCCAGAAAATTCCCAATTAAGCTGAAGACTGGGAGCCCAGCCGAGAGAGAGAAGTGATAACTGCAGGTCACCTCTGCTGAGGCAAGCTGTGACTCCAAGAAAGCAAGCTTCAGGTACAAAATTCATCTGAAAGGAAAAGTGTCCATCCCCTCCCCCAAGAAAGCTGTGGGCTTTTTTGTTTTTCTCTTTCCTTTCTTTTTTCTCTTTGTTTGCTCCTGAGGGTTTTCTACAGACAAGCAGTGAACTGTGGACTTCTTGTTTCACCCCACGGAAGAGTGCTGTGGGAAGTGGGGACTGGTTCCTCAGAGCAACCATGCTATGACTCTGAACATTTTCTTCCTAGGCAGAAAATGTGAACTAAAGTTTTCCCCACCATTCTCAACTTACAGCACATCCTTCCCCCCTTACATGACGAACCAGAAGCCTAACCCCTGCTGAGATTGAGGGAAGAGGATCTTAAGCAGTGCCCCCACCTCTCTGCCTGCCAGACCAAGTGCCCTACAGGCAAGAAACTGTGAGAGGCCCCTGCGAGCCTTCCTCTGCCTGGCCAAGGACTCTGCTGGAGACCGCATAGCCCTGTGCTCCATGCCCGAGGCCTGCTGCCTGGCAAGGGACAGCACCGGTGACTGCATGGCCCCATGCCCCGCACCCACTGGGCCCCCACAGGTCCACCCACAACCAGAGACTCCCCCAGAACCACATAGACCCATGCCCCACATACACAGGGCCTCTGCAGACCCACCCCCAGCCAGGGACTCCACCTGTGACCGCACAGCCTGGTGCCCCATGCCCACTGGGCCTCCACAGGCCTGCATTTGGCCAGGGACTCCACTGGAAACCGCACAGCGCCATGCCCCACACCCATGGGGACTGCGCACCCTTGGCCCCAGCCAGGAACTCTGCCGGCAACCAAGGGGCCCCACGCTCTGCTCCCACTGGGCCTCCACAGGCCTGCATCGGGGCAGGGACTCCAGGAGGCACACACCCATGTCCTCCCTCCCATACACTCCCTGCATCCCTACCGGCCCTGCCCATCAGGCCAGAGATTCTGGAAGCTGTGGGATGATGGCCTTCCCTCTGGAGCACTCCCTGCCTCTGCGTGGATCCCTCCTCCCAGCCAGAGACTGCTGGAGTCATGAGCTCTTGTTGCCAAAGTCACCGGGCACCTGCATTCCCAGAACTGGGTGCACCTTCCCTCCCACTGCTAGTGGATCTGGGGGTGCCACAGTCTGGAGCTGCTCCCACAGCCAGAACTCCCTGGCTGGGGCAGTCCCACAGAAGCTACAAAGGGTCACTCCCCACAAAGTTTCAGCAATAATAGAGTGAGCCCACCAGGATCTAATCTTGGAAAGACCCCTCCCTAACTCTGAGGATGGCCAGAGGCAATGGTGAAAAACAATCATGGGGCAGAATCAACAGAAAAACTCTGGAAATATGAATAATCAGAGTAGATCAACTCCCCCAAGGAACGACAAAGCAGACATAGCACAAGATCCCATTTATAAACAAATGGCTGAGATGTCAGAAATAGAATTCAGAATTTGGATAGCAAATAAGATCAAAAGAATGGAAGAAAAGATGGAATTAGAATTTCAAGTAGTAATCCAAAAGATGTCTCAAGAATTCAATGAATTCAAAGACAAAATGACCAAAGATTTAGACACACGGAGACAAGAAGTTGCAGCCCTCAAAGATCTGAGAAATACAGTAGAATTCCCTCTGTAACAGAATGGAGCAATCAGAAGAAAGGATTTCTGACAGTGAAGACAAAACTTTTGAACACTCCCATACCTTCAAAGAGGAAGAGAAATGGAAGGGAAAAACAGATCACTCTCTCAGAGAGCTCTGGGATAATTCAAAGAAAACCAATATTCACCTCATAGGGATCCACAAAAGAGACAAAGCAACTTCACGAGCCATAGAGTCTCTTCTTCATGAAATTATGAAAGAGAACTTTCCAGAAATGCCAAGAGATTCTGAAATTCAGATAGCAGACAGTTTCAGAACTCCAGCATGACTCAACCCAAATAAGATATCCCCCAGACACATCATAATCAATTTTACTAAAGTTAATATGAAGGAAAAATTCTGAAAGCAGCCAGACATAAGAAAACCATAACCTACAAAGGGAAGAACATTAGAATAACTGCACATATCTTTGCTGAAAACTTTCAAGCCAGAAGAGGATGGCCATCAACTTTTAATCTCGTAAAATATAATAACTTTCAACCCAGAATCCAGCAAAATCGAGTTTCATTTATGATGGAGAAATTAAATACTTTAATGACATCCACATGTTGAAGAAATTTGCCATAATAAACCAGCTCTCCAGGATATTCTCAGACCTATCTTCCATAATGACCAG